>OLKM01002442.1:0-22500 GCA_900291075.1 Melanogrammus aeglefinus
CCAAGGCAGCCCCCAATGTCAGTTCACACATTCTGTATACCTCTTCATAAGAATCTTGTCCTGTAGCTTGTGCGCACGCATACGGATGTAATGCCAAAAACCTCTTCCTGTTATGCTCAGTGCTGGAGTCGCACTCACGCGTGCATAAGAGTTGACTTAAAGACTGGGCAGCTCGCTCATTGATGTGGGCGAGATAGTCTCTTTCAATCGCACAGTCAAGGCAATATGGCCGAATCGAAAATCTGTCTTGTCTTCCTTTCTCACAAGCTGTTCTTTTCCAAGATCTGGTGGATTTTTTAATTAGCTGGGCTACCACAGTCAGCAACAGTGTTTCTGAGCTCCAGGCCACGTTTGAAAATAGCTTGCCTTTTGTCTTGGGGCACTACTGCGATCAAACTTTAAGCAATGCTGTTTTTGATAAACTCTCCTCTGTAAATGAGCTCTGGCTGAATTTACGAACCTCTTCTGCCAGGAATAAAACCAGCCTTTGACAGCAGCCTCGCTTTGTGATTTGGCTTTTGTGGAACAGAGCCTGGGGACTTAAGAACCACGTTTTAATTTCTTCACAAATTCTGTAGCCTTTGTTCCGTGTCCATATTCTTGTCTTTGTCTGTGTGTTTCTGAGATGTTTTATGGTGCCTTCTTAGATTATATTCTTTCATTACAGCCAAACTTCCTCCACACAGAAGACACACAAGTTTGCCTTTTACCTCCGTGAACATGTACTCTGCCTCCCTGTCTTGAAACCCCCTGTTCTCAGCGTCCACCTTTCGTTTAGCGGCCATTTTTGAGGAGGCGGGTAGCTGAAAGTTGACAGTTGACCTTTCTTCGACTGCTGAGGAATAATGAAGCCGAGGCCCGTTGGCTGCGCTGCAGTGAGTTTGCGGGCTACCGTTGCATTGTGGGGAACGTAGTGTTGGTGCGTGCAAAACACCAGCGGGCGGCTGCGGCCTGCGGGCCGGTTCTAATATATCATCCCGGGGGCCATAGATAATTCATTGGCGGGCCGGATCTGGCCCGCGGGCCTTGACTTTTACATGTGTGCTGTAGACCTACCGGTAAATCCACCTCAGACGGTAAGTAGGGCTATGTATACTGTGTCTTGGTACTCCTACTTGTATAGGCCTACACAGGCCTGTGTTACCATATAGGTCTGTTACTGTGTTTACTTAGTACAGGGGGGGGGGGGGGGGGGGGGGGGGGGGGGGCTGTGTTTACTTAGTCCTGGTTACTAGGCCTATGTTATATTAGTCCCTGGTTACTAGGGCCTATGTTATATTAGTCCTGGTTACTAGGCCTATGTTATATTAGTCCTGGTTATAGGCCTTATGTTATATTAGTCCTGGTTACTAGGCCTATGTTATATTAGTCCTGGTTACTAGGCCTATGTTATATTAGTCCTGGTTACTAGGCCTATGTTATATTAGTCCTGGTTACTAGGCCTATGTTATATTAGTCCTGGTTACTAGGCCTATGTTATATTAGTCCTGGTTACTAGGCCTATGTTATATTAGTCCTGGTTACTAGGCCTATGTTATATTAGTCCTGGTTAGTAGGCCTTTGTTAACCTTGTCCTGGTTAGTGGCCGGTTAGTACCAACCTATTTCTCACCGCTGTAACCTTTTTTTTTTTTTTCTAATGTATGATTCTCGTCTTATCGTTCGTATTTATATTCCTCCGTCATTAATAAACGACCTCTGGCCGGGCGGCAACATGTTGTTTGTGGGGAGAATGAATGGCTGGTATTTATCTGGGGGCATTCTCCCCGATGCGGACCATTACCTTTCAATTCCTCAGGAAACAATGAGATGCTTTCACAGCCTCCACCGGCGGGATTGGGGATCACATTGTGCATACAGTACGTGGCTGACAGTCAGAGGCGGCCCGAGCTCATCTCAAAACATTTGTTGAGCAAATTGATTTCTCTGTCGTCGTTATTACGAGGTGTATGATACGATTGTGTTTCGGCATGAAGAACAAAACCCGAACTCGATACAAAGAAATGTCCCCTCTCAAGAGTTGCTACTGGTAACGGGTAATTGCGGAGAGATTTCAGAAGGCATCTAAAGGCTTTATGGCGATGTCCTTAAAGAAATGACAGCGATAAATAGCTTTTCATGGCGTGTTGTTCAGACGCAATTATGATTTGGGGTGGGGGGGGCGGGGATGAGGGCTTGAAATCATACATAATTGGCATCGGGTCACAGCAGCTCTGGAGGAAAATAGCCTTTCAGTCTTCGGTCATTCGCTGAAGTCTATAAATGTCAGATATTGCACAGATGCATTGGATGGTATAGCGAATTATCAATGCTATTGTTACAATACATTATGGTTTGCGCTGTCACTGAGGGGCCTAATCCTATTAAAATGAACCGTATATAATGGACCTCTGTCCATTATATATCCTCTCTCACAGCCAGGGCTGTTAGAAAGACCTCACTGGGATCTGCCCATAAAAATGTTATTAGTATATTGTCATTGGAATGCTTATGTTTTTTAAATGTGTCTGTTTGTCTGTCGGTCTCTCTCTCTCTCTCTCTCTCTCTCTCTCTCTCTCTCTCTCTCTCTCTCTCTCTCTCTCTCTCTCTCTCTCTCTCTCTCTCTCTCTCTCTCTCTCTCTCTCTCTCTCTCTCTCTCTCTCTCTCTCTCTCTCTCTCTCTCTCTCTCTCTCTCTCTCTCTCCCCTCTGTCGGTCTCGGTCTCCCCATTTCTCGTCTCTCTCTCTTCCTCTCTCTCTGTTCTCTCTCGTCTCTCTCTCTCTCTCTCTCTCTCTCTCTCTCTCTCTCGTCTCATCTCTCTCTCTCTCCTCTCTCTCTCTCTCTCTCTTCTCTCTCTCTCTCTCTCTCTCTCTCCTCTCTCTCTGTCTCTCTCTCTCTCTCTTCATCTCTCTCTTCTCTCTCTCTCTCTGTCGGTCTCTCTCTGTCTCTCATCTCTTCTGTCTCTTACTTCTGTGTATGTGTGTGTGTGTGTGTGTGTGTGTGTGTGTGTGTGTGTGTGTGTGTGTGTGTGTGTGTGTGTGTGTGTGTGTGTGTGTGTGTGTGTGTGTGTGTGTGTGTGTGCGTTCATGCAGCCCCTCCAAACGATCCTGTGGTCATCCATTAGAGGAAGAGATCTCGTGTTTCAACAATTTAATAGATCTGTTAACTTTTCCCGATGGAACCGGGGAATTTATGAATCTGACGTATTTAACAAACAATGAAGAATATTAAACTGATGAACCCGATTCAATCGAAGATGTAATTATTGAAGTAGCAACTCACGGACTCCATAGAGTCCTGTTGGCCCTCGCGAGGCACAGACAGTGCTTCATCAGTAGGTGCCCCAGTAGGAGTCACTTGTTAATGCCTTGCTCTGTGTGTGTGTGTGTGTGTGTGTGTGTGTGTGTGTGTGTGTGTGTGTGTGTGTGTGTGTGTGTGTGTGTGTGTGTGTGTGTGTGTGTGTGTGTCGCGCGCACACGCACACGCACACGCACACGCACACGCACACGCACACGCACACGCACACACACACACACACAGAGAGAGATGCACATTCGCGCGCGAATGTGCATCAATAGTCAGAATGTGATCTCAAAGAATCCTGTGTCCGATGAATCCTGGGATCCGGTGACGCTGGACGAACATCAGAAGAATACAACTTATTTCTATGAATTTACATCTAATTAATGGATAATAATAACCCGCAAAGGTTTATTGTATGTATATCTATGATAATTTTTTTTTTTGATTTCTGAAGTTCTTTTATATACTCTTTCCACACAGTTCCACTCACGAGCCAAACTTTAGATTTATTCACAAGTCTGATGGACCTCAGCTCTCTATCTTCGTCTCATCAGCGTTTCCATCACTTGTTTACGTGGAGAGCAAAGCTCATTATATCCCATCAAAACGCGGATGACACCATGACCTAAAGACGCAAGTTGTTCGCATTTTAACGAGAGAAAACAAAATGGAACCCAATTAGACCGAACCACGACTCACAAACACACCCCATGGGTTAATATCGGAGGAAGCGTTTAATTGACTCAGAGATAAGCAATTATGTTATGGAAAAAGGATGTAATATTAGTCAATCAAAAAAACATAATTACAATTACTTAATTGTAATGAACGTATTAAAAGCGTAATGTATTTTTAATTAATAAGGACTATAATATGAAGTGAAACGATAGCTCATCGTGTCATAGTGTGTCTACCTTTTCCTCAGCACTGACACTTTTATTGTGAAAATATTTTATGATAAATGGGTTCCTTTATTGCCAATAATGTGTGCACTGGCAGAGACATCTTGGATAAAAAAAACATGGTGCCTTTACTATACTTTAATCAATAAAAAGTAAGAAGTACCAAGAATAGACACGGTTTAACACATAGACACTCACACTCTATAAACTCTATATACTAGATAAAGTAGACATTCACACATAGACATCCACACTCAGACTATATAAAGTAGACATCCACACATATATTTTATCATAGACATCCACACTGACTGCATAACATAGACATTCACACAAAGGCACTATCTAAGACATCCACACACACAGACTTTATAACAGAGATCCACACATAGACTCTAGACATCCAAATAGACTGTATATCATAGACATACACACATAGACTTTACAACATAGACTGTCTATCATAGACATCAACACATAAGACTGTAAAGACCTCCACAGTCGACTGTTTAACACCAACTCCGTATAACATCCACACCCGGGCGGTGAGCCACACACGAGGCAGAGAAGCGCCTCTGTTCTTGGGCTAAGCAGCAGTCCTTTGGCAGTGGTCGAAGGTCATTTGGCTAATGCATATTTTAGCTTTCATGGGCCCTTAACTAGTTTTTAATCAGCCAATCATTAGTGGATTGGAAGGTGCTGCAGCCCAGCGCATTAGTCCCAGACTGCGGCAGAGTGCCCATCAATGTCACGTCAATTACTGGGTGCAGAGACCCACCTGGGTGCCGGCCCCCCCCCTCCCCCCTCCTCACAATCAACTATTGACTCTATCACGGAAATCTGTCAAAATAATTTTCTGCTTGGGAAGACCGGCGACCATTACATGGCTACGCATCAAGATAATTCTGTTGCGCCGCACGCGCACAATTAAGTGCACATCCTGCGGAAAAGAGGCCGTTATTATTTCACTTGATTTGCTGAAATACTCGACCGGACGAGAGGAGAATCCAGTTCTGGGCTTTTTTATTATTTTTATTTGATTATTCATTTTCGTCCCATTTTGTTTAATTCCCATAAAGCGTGACCCGTTTACACCTTCCCGCCGTATTTACCTTGTTGTGCTACAGACCGAGCTGCCGCCTACAGCCAGCCTATCTGAAGGCCTAATTGCCAATTAAAATGCCATCAGCGCAGAGTGGCTCTTAATTACTGTTAATGAAGGCTGAGTGGCCCCAAGGTCTCAGCACCGTCCTCGCTGGCTGTTCAGGGGCCTCTGCCAACCAGCGCCGCCCGTAGCCCGCTCCGGACCGGACCCCGCTTCCGGTGGAGCCTGGTTGAGCCGGCTGGAGTCGGACTGCCCAGGCCAGGAGGGTTACACCCCCGGGGAGGGGGCCCGGGGGGGGGGGGTCATGATGTCTGTCTGTCGCTGCGGTCCTGGCGTCTGTCTGTCGCTGTTGTCTCACGACGAACTGATGTTTGTAAAGAGGCGTGAGCAGTCAGTCTGCGGGGTTTATCTTCTGCCAAAGCCGAAGCTACAGGCCTCCTGGTATCCATGTTATAAAATCATAACACTCACCCTAACCCTAACCCCAACACTGTAGCACAACACAAACCAAACAGCTCATTCTGAAGGTCTACCCTAGCGCTAGACTAGCTAAGCGCGCCCGGGTTAGGTGCTGCAGTTTATCAGCGCTGCACTCAAGGGTTCAAGCCCCGTCAAGAAGACACTCCATGGCAGCCAAATGAAATATTGCAAAACGGTGTCATGTGAATTGCTACGTCAATCATAAACTGCGTTCAGATCAAAGCCCCCCCCCCCCTCTCCCAGCTGCCCGTTTGAGAGTTGGTTATCAGTTCTGGAGACATTGGTTCAATCCCCACAGACGGCTTTCTCCAAAGGAATCCCATTTTAGAAACGGAACGATCTCCTGTGATGGTATTGTCAATTATAATTTATGTTACAATTCACGTCCCCACCGACACCTCTGAAACCACATTTCCATTGGGATTCGAACCCATGAAGCAGGAACCCTTTATCTCTCTGTTCTGCACCACCGAGTCAACCAATAGGAAAAGCTCTGAAGTTTCACTTGACGCTACAATTAACACATCATCATTCTTTGAGTTCCCAAAGTTTACAAAGAGAGCGCTATCCTGGTAGGACTTGAACCCATGTCTGACGCGGTGACACAGTGCAGCACTCGCGGACCGACCACCGGGACAGGGATATTGATACGGTTGGAGGTTATGATTAACATTAAAATACACATGAAATTGTTTGTAGTTTCAAAGGAAACGTTTTTTTTGCGGGACTGAGGTCTGTAGTGCTGATAAACAGCAGCTTAGCTCACAGGACCAGCGCGTCTGAGACATGGTTGGAGAAACCATTGATGAAAACTGCAGCTACCTCCAACCCACCGACGAGACAGCGGTAACGACCAGGGCGGGGGTTTCAGTTGACTTTATAATCCACGTGACATCATTTCCTGTGTGTCATTATGCTTCCAGGGACAGCCTCTTGGTGGGACTTGAACAGTGACGATGACTGAAGCTACCTCTCAGCTGGACCGTCCAGAGACCCGACATGAGGTAGGAGGTAATTTAACATTACCCCAAACCATAGAAACCCCTAAGCTCAACCCCGGAACTGAAAACCAAACCATCAAACTCCACCAATAATAAACCCTAACCCCAACCCTGGAACTAAAAATAAAACCCTCAAACCAAACATGTTGGAACCTCTAACGCCAACTCAAACCCTAGAACCGAAAACCAAACTCCCAAATCCCAGTCGAAAAAAAACGAACCCTAAAACTGAAAACCACCCCAAAAACCTGACCCATATCAACCCCTAACCCAATCTTCATGTCCAGGTCGAACAAGAGGAGTTTTCATTGTGAAAACCGTCTTTATTTATCTCCTTTCTACCCACTGTGTTTCATGTGATTGCATTTTGTGTTTCCGAATCTTGTATTTCTTCTACTTTCTAGCATTTACATTTTACACTCTGATTCAGGTTTCATGATCTGTTAATAAACAGTTCAATCTGACAGGGAAAACTGTCCAGCCAGGGAACTCCTTAACCCCATAAAAGCAGCTGCGAATTCTCTGCAGAAATATAGTCTGTAAATATCGTGCACGCACTCTTAACGAATCCAAGAAAACACGGGGAACAAGGATTATAACAATTCATTTTATTGATTTTTTTTTCCAGACAGACACATCAATTTCTGGACCACAGTAGAGGATGGAAACCTTTCACAAACATTTTTGTCGTTATTATTGTTATTATTATTTTTTGAAAATACAAATATAAAATTAGACTTTCCACATTTGAAATATGAGACCCCCATATCCACTTCCAGTATATTTTAATAACGGCGTGAGATCGTTGCTCGGGGCCCCTGGGAGATGCTTCCAGGGGCCCGCTCTCGCCATAAAAAGTTGCTTGACATAATAATAATAATAATCCAAATGAAATAAAACGGGGGTGAGTTGTTGAGATGGACAAGGCAAATCAGGAGCCCACTGAGGAGAGCTGTGAGGGGGCTCACAGCAGGGGGCGACAACACACACACACACACACACACACAGACACAGACACACACACACACACACACACACACACACACACACACACACACCGGGTAATGACTGTTGATCACCGACCCGCAGCCACGAGGGCGGAGCCACACGGTGTGTTCCCGCTCGGACCGCTCGGACCGGGTGAAGTGCGTGTGTGCGCGCGCGTGTGCGTATGCCGGTTTGTGCGCGTGAAACATAAACGGTTGAGGTCCTTTATTTCTTTTTTAATAGTGATGACCATGGGGTGGATGGTGCTCTGTTGGGATGGAGGGTGGAGGTGGTGGAGGAGGAGGAGGGGAGTAGGCATGGTGGTGGAGGACGCTGGGATGCCTATTCTGCTTGGACGGACATAAAGAAGTCTTATCGGATACACCTTGAAACAAGAGCTCATGCTCCAGTTGTGGTACAATATCGGATGGGTTTTACTGCGAGTTAAGCGCACGTATTATCGTTATTATCTTCTGTATTTAATGACTAGCACCAATGTCAACAACATGTTTGCTCTGGGGTTCATTGCTACAAAAGAACCTATAGGCCTCGCCTGTCTGTCTGTCTGCCTGTCTGTCTGCCTGTCTCTCTCGTTCATCAGGACAGATGAAAACCTTTGTCAGCTTGCATTGGTTGAGAGTCTGTTTTCTGAAGGCAGGTACAAGTGCACTATGATGCAACATGGAGGGGTTTTGGTTTGAGGAGGGGACCCCCTATTTGTTTTAGGGGTACACTGTTAGGCCGAGCTCTAAGGGCCGGGCACTTGCCTAAGATTCAAGTTTAAGTGGATTAAGTGGTCGGCTGCCCTCCGCCTGGCCGTGCCTCCTCTTCTGATAACGTCATTAGACCAACTACACCCTCCTCTAAATGGATAAACTAGCCTAGTAAGATGTATCACATTCATTAGCTGTGTGTCACTGTCAACACAAAACACGATTACTGCCACGGTGCCATGCTACCTTAAAGACCGCGCTACCACACAACGGAAACAAAAACAGAAACCATTCATCAATAGAAAAGATGGAATGGAAAAACCATTACGTGACGTCCAGATTCTCCAACTTTTGTTTTTGTTATATTTATGAGGCATTATCATAAATCTATCCCAGTCATCTCTAGTATTTCTTTGCTATATGAAACTGAAAATGAAGGAGCTACACTAGGATTTGTGTGATTATATTACAGCCTTTTACACTCTCAAAACTGTGGATGATATACGTACGTCTATATATTTAGTTAACGATTTCGTTATAAATAAAACAGACATTTGTATTTAGCTTTGTAATTACCTTACTAATTTCTCTAAAACTATGAATAGACGTTCAATGTACGTTTTCATGACATTTGAACAGTTTTTGGTAGTTGTCATGTTTTTTTATAAACAGCTTATTAAAGTAATGAATTTCAGTACATGAAATGTTTTCCTTTCATCCATTTATTGCTTTTCTGCGTAAGTGCTAACCTAATTTTAATACATTTTCCTAACTAACAAATTAGCATTTCATAGTGGATGAGGTTTGAGTTGAAAACAGTATCAACACATCTTTTGAATGAATTAAAGGGATATTTGCCAAACATTTAAACAAGTATATCTATTTAACACACACACACATAGCAACAACCACGGTCGGTTTGGTTTCCCTGCACCATGGGCGGACTAAAGTTTCTGGCCCCGGGGGTGCAATGCACTACGGGACCCCAATGATGCTACCTCCCCCGAACGGCCAACAGTGGAAACCTGAAACAATGTACAATCCCGACTTCTCAACTCCGGTTAATAAAAGCCGTGCCAATAGCTTCGCGCTATCCTGAAACCAAACAGCGTTCGTTGTGCTTGAGAGACGCCAGCCAGGTTAGCTGTGTAGCAAATTGTTTTAATTCTGTTCATTTGATTAACCGCAAATTAGTCGAGGCACGTGAACCGTGACATCCACTGAAGCGAAGGAGTCGAGATACCCTCCTCGGAACAGGGGAAGTGGCCGCTGCCGTCAACACAGGCTTCTGATGCTGTTGTTTTTATTAGCTATATTTACCTTAAGAATTAGCATTTTAACCAAATATCATAAAAAAGGCTCCCGTTGTGAACCTTTTGGCCCGCGGTCTCCCAGTGGGCATGCTGCCCTCCAGCCTCCTCTCTGGGGGACATTAGGGCTGAGATCTCTCTGGCGTCTCGCAGCTGCAGGGTTGGGGCCACTTTTATGACACCATAATGGCATCAGATTTTATTGTCACTCAATTTTTGACGGCACCCGTTTTATATCCCTAATGCTTGTGTGATTCGCCCCCCGCTCTTCAATGCTGTCCCCTGTGTCTGCGGAGATGTTATGTTCAAGTCAAACTCGGTAAAAACCCTCCGATAATCAGCCTGAATAAAGCTGAGCCATACGACGGCAAAAACAACAGCAAATGTTTGTGTTTGTCATGGAAAAGGCGGTTTGCGTTATGGTAATGGCCTCCATTAGTCTTACGAAGTCTGCGACTCTTTATGAATAATGTCTACAACTGAAATAAAATGGTGTTTCCAAGGAGCTAATATTAACATATCTTCATAGTAATAAAAACAAAAAACCCAGATTAAAATAGTTTAGTGAGTAGAGATGAGTGTCAAAGATTACTTTAACATTACTATTACTGATAGCGATGTTTTTATTATCTATCAACGGTATTGATAACTGCTATTGAACACCATAACTAATGTGATCATTCTGGGTCTGTGAGACCTACCTATTTATTTGTTTGTTGATAATTATAGCTTGTGTCCCCAGTAAATTAAACAAATATATATTTTGCATATCTAGCGTTAGCTTTTAAGGTAGTATGGCACACCCTTAGGAAAACATTCAAGGGCGGGCATCCAAATAATGCCTTTTGTTCCGGCCCATCTTTACAGCCACGGTCTCCATCCACGAGTACTTTTGGTTGATCGGAGACCATTGGGAGAACGGGTGGAAACGCGCGTAGTTCAGAGAAAAAAACCTACTTCTAGCAAATTAGCTTTTTTTTGTGGTTGTTTTGTTGGCTAGTATTAAACATGACCCAGAGGGGAACTTCTATCTACTACTGCAGTAAATATGAGACTATTAAGACGCACGCGACGCCCAGGGTGACCACAGGGGACAGCGAACAGCCAGCCGGGCGACCAAAGGTGAGAGGGTCGAGGTAGCACTCAGCACTCAGTTTACAAGGTGATGCGACTTCTTTACACGCCATGAAGAACAAAAAACATTCGTTTTTTTTTGGGGTGATGTGGAATGGAAAGAGGGAAATAAATAGATGTGCAGTACAATTTAATAGTATATTACAATTATTAATATTAACCACAAAGTATCAATAATCAGTTTGATTAAAATTGAAATCAGCAAAGAAGCATCTCTTTCTTTTTTTTATAGTTTTGTATTTCTTTTCTTTTTTTTACATTTGAACATTACAAGGGTAATTTCTTATTTAAATTATTACTTGATCACACCTTTATATCACTGACTGTAAAAGCATCCAGCATATTATTATTATTATTATTAAATCTTTTTTTTACCTGGTTTTTCGGAACAAAAGAGCAAGTAAGACAAAACTGGGTAAAATTGAACAACAGATACATATGCAACAGGTAGCGTATTGGAGTACATACCATTCATTTCACCAACATGTTTAAAAAAAACCCACTGCACCCTGGAGCATATTATTAAAAGTCCCTCGATGGTTCGATCGAAAACCAGTACCAACATATTGTGTAGAAATTAGCAACTTAGAAACAGCAAAAAGAATCAGTGTCTTGTATTGGTTTTGTATAAATATCTTAGATGGGTCGTACACATAATGGAATTTAAAGGCATTACCTCAATACACTGCTATATATTACGCACTAGTTAACACGCTATTTACCCACCTCAAAGCTCTGGAGAGCATGTCTTGTTGAGAGTAAACTACCCCAAATCCTCGGTGACATACCCATAGCACAGGACCGTTGTAAAAAGCCAACATATACATGTGCAAATAGAAATTGGCCTGTACTTTACTACTCACAGTGCAATGATTACCCACTTGAACTTTCAATGTCTCGGTACGTTTCCGCGCAAGAATAAATTAATCAATTTCCGCGCTAGAATAAGTTAATCCTGCCAATGATTCCACAGCTGTACTCACAGGTCTTGAGGTATGGTATCAAAATGGTTCCTAATTCATTCAGAAGGAAGTGAGGGAGAGATCGCCGGGGAAAGGCCCTAGCACGCAGCCCGGGAGTTGTGTCCAGCAGGAACAAACGATAACGTGGGACAAACAAAACCGCGTTCTCCCTCCAGAGTATAAAAGGATGCAGAGAGCACGGTGAAACGCCTGCTGCTTCAAGTTCAAATCGTCATAACTACAGGCCGTATTTACCAGGAAGCACGCGCCAAATTCTACCGTGCGCTAAAACCTTTTGAGAGGGCAGCTTCCCAGTTTACTGGCGGGTTTTTGTGGTGTGTGTGTGCGCGGTTCTTTTACTTTGTGTAACAAACTGCGAAGATTACCTAACTGCAAAGAGGAGAATAGAATGTAGAACCTTAACTCAAAAAGTAATTTGCTGGACGGTTTTCGCTATCTACACGTTCTAATGGAGGAGGTAGCCAAAAACGATTATAAATAGGCTGTATTCTTCTGCTCTGAAAATATTGCTGAAAGGTTTGATGTAAAATGGAACAAAGAATTATGGCCATTTGTTCTTACATCCCTCTCACGTGATAGAAAATGTGGAAGAGAGAATCCTCTTTTTTAATAGACAATGTCACGTTCATTGTCAAAGATGTGCACAAATAAATAATCGAAACATATTTGACGAGAGTATACGTGTGAAATATAGTCGGCTATAGGTACGTTTTTGGATGGTTAAAACACATACAATTTATATACTATGAATCGTAACAAATACCAAAGGAACAAATGTAATAAAACGAACAAAAACGTAAACCTATTTTAAACGGCCACAACACAGTTCAGCAAAACAACCTCGTGGCGGCTAATTTGAACAAACACATTTTTCACATCACTCCGGCGCTCTGACTAACGACCATCTTTACCCGATGTCCTAACGACATCGGACGCTTATCGGACGCCATTTTGCGTTGTACGCAGAATTGTGCACACATACGGGTGGATCAGCAGTGCTTTTATCAGACACGCAAACGCTCTAGCGGCTCAGCAAACTGTTGAGTAAATACGGCCCAAGGAACGGTGTGCTTTGGATTCAATCTTTTTTTTTTTTCATCTTTGAAATTATATCGTTAACAGTGAGACCAAAGATGCCAGCGAGGAACCTTTTTGTCGTCAGAACTGCGCTTGCTTTGCTTTACTCACCATTTGAAAATTTGCTGGTATGACACTTGTAAAATTATTCAGCAGAGTATATACACAGAGCTTGTGTTCTGTCGCACTGGCTTCCGTTTTCCAGCAGTAGGACGATAATTGTTTACGGATTTTTCTTTTTTTTTTTTCTATTCACACGCTATAACATTTTCTTTGACACACCATCACAAAAATATGCTATTCTCTCATTAAGTTGGTTATATGCAGTGACTGGAATAATATGTACAGCTACATTTCTTTTCTTCAAGTTTGAATTCACAATGTAGTTATATGAAATTTGTTATAGCATATATATATATTTTCTAATCAACAAAACAACACTTATAAAAAAGGACCATAAAAATATTGGAGTCCTCTTTGTATTGCCCGAAAATAGGTAATTATGGTTAACAATGAGACGTCACAAGAATTAAAACCGCTACTTAGAATTATGACTAAGAGACCCTCTGCAATTTCATTGAATTTCATTGAATTTAAAATTAAATAATTTTCAGTCTTTTCACTCTCAATTGGCTTTTTGTGCATAGACACAACATTTCTCCAATTATTATTTTTTTTCCTTACTAGAATCGATACAAAAGTGAAGACATGACTTTGCAAATATTCTTGGCTATAACTCCCACCCCCCGAATTCAAACAAAACCCATTTCCACAAGTATACTATCAGGTCAAAGAAAATGACACGAGAAACGATAGATCAACTGAAACGACTCTCTATCAACAGGTCCGAACAAAAGGAAGGAAGTGGGTGAGTGAAGTCGATTGGAAACATACCAAACCAGGTTAGCTTCTAGAGGTTTATAGTACAGCAGGTGTTCCTTTTTTTCTGAGATGACTAACTTTTTTTTTTCTTTTCTTTTCGTTTCTTCGTACGGTCTGGGGTTCCCCGGGGTCTTCCGGTGGGGGGTGGGGGTGGTGGGGTGGGGGTGGGGGTGGGGGTGGGGGTTGCGGCGGGGCCAAGGTGTTGGTGGCCCCCGTCATACAGCCAACTACACACCTCAGCTCGTCTTCCTCACCACACCAGACACGCTCTGTCGACAAAACAGACACAATTAGGACCCGGATCAGGTTAAATCCCTAAATAAAAACAAAACATGACAAAATGGTTTTTTTAAATAGAAGAAAAGGAAAATGTTTAGTTCTTTTTAAGTTTTGAGAAATGGTGGCTTGATGGAGTCTCATGGTTCTCATTCTCAAACTAACACATGAGAACCGTGAGACTAAATTAAAACACGATTACATCAAAACAAGGGGGGGGGGCAGGCCAAACAGCGGATTATTGGTTATATTTCTTTGTTCTTTCAGACTGTAGTATAGAGTCAGTATTTATAAGTAATAACAATAAGCTAGAACTATGAGGGTGGGAAGATAGAACAATAGACGTTTATAAAGAATAAAGTATTACAGACCAAACACCATCACTAACGAGCGAGGCTAGTTCTCAGGTCAAGCGCCGCCTCTCAGCTGACGCGGCACAATCAGACGCCCTGATCAGAGGTCGATCTAAGACCTTCCATCGTTAAGTGAGCTGAGTGGATTCCCCCCACCAACCCCCCCCGGCCTCCACACGCTCCGGCTGGGCTCTGTGTGTCACCTTCCCCAGGGGTCCAGAGATCAGCCGGACCCCACGGACCCCTGGGGGGGGGTTCTAAGTGCTCCTGCCCGTCACGTTGTAGAACGCTGTACTTGACAGCCTGGAGCAGGGCACCGCTACGAGAGTGTGCGACCGCACCGCGACACTGAAGTGTGTGACCGTTACATGCACTGCATGGATATGTCCACGACACGGGTGACTTCTGACAGACGTACGCAGAGACAGGTATCTGCAGCACCCTAGTTAACCACCGCGGGACGCTTCAGTGATTTATTTGCAGTAGAGCAGATTTGTTAAACTAACTGAGGAAGATTGCCAGTAATCTTCCACGTTTTAGCTCAGATTTTTTTGAACATCAAATATCAAGGGCATTGTCTGCTGTGTCTTAATGTTTCCATAAGTCTGGCACTTTCCCTGGAGTACACAAATAAAGTACATTAGCGTGTACATAGTGTGCGCGTCTTCCACGCACACCAGCTTGCAGCTAAAAGTAGAATTAGTCAAAAGTTAATTAAACAAGGAAGGCATGGAAATGAAATTAAAGGCATCATAAGAAGAAGGACTAAATGTTGACCACTTTAAATGTAAATGATGTCCGTACATTTCTAATGTGGGTTAGCTTTGCACAGACTTGAAGCTCGTTAGTATAAAGCTACGACATTTTTTTTTTGTATTATATTTATCATAATAACACATGATGTTAGTGCCGCAGCTTGTACGTGTGGCGTGAATTTTAATAAAGTAAGTATGGAAATCGGTCCGACTAGAAAGATGACCTGGGTGCCAACCGGTTCAGACTGGCCGAACCGGTTCAGAACGCACCGGTTGGATAAGCCTGACCAGATAGGACGGGGCTAGGGGACTGGGCTCAGGGAATGGGGGGTCCCAGAGTAGGGGGACCGTATCTCCGTCCTACGCCAGCGTCTCTTTTAAACTGAAGAGTCCGGTTTAATTAATGTCCTGAATAGCTTAGTGCTGGATGTTAAGTAGGAAACACTGGCAATGTTTAGCATATTATCTGCACATTATTTGCATATTAAGAAGGGGAGCAAAACCTCTTGCACCCCAAGCAGTCAGTGGACATGCACATAGAAACACATGTTAGTACTAGGTAATGTTAACACAAGGTAATGTTAACACCAGGTAATGTTAACGCCAGGTAATGTTAATACCAGGTAATGTTACGCCGGGTAATGTTAACACCGGGTTATGGTAACACCAGGTAACGTTAAAACCTATTCCTGATAACACCAGGTACTGTTAAAACCAGGTAATGTTAACACCAGGTAATGTTAAAGGGGTGATATTATGCCCCCAGCTGTGATTGTGGTTAGCCATCAGATGTGTTTTAGTGACATCATAAGTGGGCGTGTCCACCTAGATGTGCGCTGGATGAGGTCTACCTGCCTAACCAGTGGACTGGAGCAAATTCTGCTCGTCTATCCATCAGGTAGACACGCCCGCTTGTAATGTGTGAGTGACTGAGGCCCCGTCCACACGAACCCGGATATTTTTGAAACCGAACTTTTATGAACCCCGGTTAAAATTTTTTTTGTGTCCACACCACCGGTTTCATAAAAAATAACTCCGTCCACACGAGACCGCAAATCCGCCTCAAACGTGCATTCCAAAGCAGTAGGTGGCGATAGTGCTCCAAACAGGAAGACCATTTAGCCAATCACAAGGCTGGAAAAATTCATACCGGGAAAAACAACAATGGCGAACCGAGGCCGGGCAGATTCCTTCGTGTGGACGGACAGCGAAGTTGAGTTACTTCTCACTGTTACTTCATGAATTTAAAAATAAGAAGAATTCAAGAAAATGTGTATTGGGAGTCGTGTCAGTCCAACATGATAATCTGATGATCTGATGATAGTCAAGTGATACGTTGGTCTCCATGGATACTACTTATACTGTTTACCGTCGCACAGTGTGACGTCAAACAATGTCGACAAGGAACCAAAAAACTGCGGTTTTCCTGTCCACACGTGACTGCTGAAACCGGAGTTTCGAAAAGTTCACCCTGGACTCCGGTTACAAAAAACTCCGGTTTCAGGAGCCGACAACTGCGGTTACGTGTGGACGAACGGCGAAACCGTGTAGAGAAACACACGGTTTCAAAAAAACCGGGTTCGTGTGGACGGGGCCTGAAACACAGGAAGAGGCTGATTTTTCCAAGGGGCTTGTAATGGCTAATCACGCTCACAGCCGGTGGCATAACATCAGCCCTTTAATACTGTGCGTGTTTGACTCACAGCACGTACATGGTGAAGGCGTTGGAGTCAACGGGGAGGAGAGAGGCTCTTCAGGAGGTAAACAGGCTGTGTTAAAGGGGGATGCGGGGCTACACAAGGCAGCGCTGATATTGGGAGTGTGTGCGGTAATTAAATGAATGAAATACCTCTGGTGCGACCGAGCGACGGCTCAGTGGTATCCGTTTGTGAAAGCTGTCGCAATCAACGGGCCCTAAAAGTGTAAGGTTAGTAAGGGGTCAGTAACATTCAGAGGAATACTGTTAGTGCACAACATCACTTTGAACCAGGCCGGCATGAATGGGCACTTCGTATCGACGCCACTGATCGAGTTAAATTGTTAGAGCGTTGTTTGAAGACATGTTGTTCAATGTGTTTCGGTAAGTGTCTTTAGATATGTGTGTTCGGATCTCTGAACTACAGGTATCCGATAATCCAATATTCTGTTATTCGAATTAAACCAATTAGGCCCAATGTTTCCGCTTTGCCGTAGCCTCATGTGATACCCATTCATGCCCACGCAGTAGTCATCATTTCAATTCAGTCGAAGCAGCAGTTTCCCGACAGCTGTTGTTGTGATGCTGTTGTTCTTTCTCTGTGTGATCAATATGTTTATGTAGGTCAGTGATCAGACGTTCCGCTGAAGGGAGACATGAACACCCCCGACACAAAACTACCCACTGGTTTGAATGGTTTGCTATCGGTCCACCTAAACAGAATTATAATCAGTTGAAGGTTTTCAATAACAGATGTAAACAAAAGAGATTAACCCAAAACCCGTCTTTGTCCAGAGATCAACATATTGTCCATGAATGAGGTGATAAGGATATTTTGTAACCGCTGTGGTGATATATTGAAAAGGCCTTTATCAGGGGACGCTTTTATCAAACGCGACGTACAGAACTTATCGATTGACCTCAGATCCTGGAAGGGTTCCGGGGTCGGAAGTCAGGGGTCAAAGGTCAAGGGGCGTCATGCTTAGGGACATTTTCAGGAACGTTCAGAGACATTCTTCAAAGCTGCTGTACTCGAGGTCCCAGAGGGAAAAATAAAATAGTTTTGGACGGACGCCTGCGGGAGACATGAATTATGAGGTAGGAACGAGAGGACAGAAGAGATGTCGAGTACATGCTAAGTGCATGCTAAGTACATGCTAATTACATGCTAAGTACATGCTAAACACATGCTAAGTACATGCCAATTAGGACAGAGCGTGTGAGACGCGTGTTGAAGGAACCCTTCAGACCACAAACAGCACAATCGATGTGCATCGTTTGTGTGAATCATTTAGACGTCGTTCTTGTCGATAATTGCGGGGGAAAAAAAAAGTGAAACGTGTCATCGAAATGAAAATCAAAAGAAATTGTGTCACATGCTGCAAACGACTGAATCTAAGGTGAGGAGCTGTCAGGTATAAAAATGACAAGCAAGAAATGAAGGCATGAATGCGAAGTAAAGCAATCAGCGACAGGGTGGGGAAGGAGTAGAGAGGGGGGCTCAGGGGGAAGGCACAGGCCTGCTCTAATCTAAAACCATCTCGCACAAGGAGAACATCACCATCCACAGACAGACAGACAGACAGACAGACGGGAGCGGCCGGGAGCGGCAGATAGATGAATGGCGTCGGGTTTCCCATAAACGCTCGTGTTATTCACAGAGCAATGCTGTCAATTACCGGCGTTTCGTTTTACCGGCGAATGGGTGAGCCTCCATTAGGCGCCAGGGAGGCGGCCATCTTTTACCGACAAAGGGTAATGGAATGTCCGATACGATAGGCAGTAACGCGTCGCGTCGTTTGTGTTGCTTACCCTCGGCGCGGTTTGTACATGATTGGCTGCTGTTGTGCGCGCGGGGACTGTTCTGTGCTATGAGCGGCATTTCTAATAACGTCGTTTTAAAAGGACGTTTGTATTGATTAAACCATGAAAACATGCGGGTGAGATGAGGCGTGTTTTTGATCTGGAGTGGGCTGTTGTCAACAGCTGTACGTCGGGACCCTTCCTGCCTTTGATTTACATATCAAGCACAGGCTTTGATCCTGCGAGAGGGACGGTGCACCCAGAGACATGTCACTGAGGGGCCACTAGGGGCAGTGAGGAGGACTAGGGCTAGGGCCAGCCAAACTCTGTGTGGCTCCACTCTTGGGTGGAATCTGCTCAACCATCCGGTGCTAAACAGGGACACTAAATCAGTCCATGTCACTTTGCAAACGTGTAGAAGAATGCAACAGATTGGGAGCAAATACATTGAGCGGAAGTACATTCCCTCCTTTCTATGCCGCGTGAGAGAATGTTTTGAGCGCAGACGATTCATTCCAGAAGTGTGTTCTTCTGAGTGTTTTGTTTTTTTTCCTCTAATAACCCCCGGCTGATGGCCACAGTCTTCCACATAATGCAGCGGCAATTAAAGTACAGCTGGAAAAGCAGAGTGCACAGAATCTGCGATAAAGAGCTCGGCTGGCAGCGCTGCACGCGGGGAGTGATTGCGGTTGATGACAAGGATCACGGATTACACAGGAGCTGGCAGCGCAAGTTTGCTGTTTTTCCACGAATGTCGCAATGAAAGTAAAACAGCGAACAACGGCGAAACCGCCAGAGATGCAGAGGAAGCCGCTGCAGCTGCCAATCCATCCCAGGTCTGGGCTGCCGCGGTGGGGGTGGGGGATGCTAGGAGCGCCAGGAGCGCCGGGCTAACCACGTCCGCTCTCCCATCGCCTCGGGGGGGGGGGGGGGGGGGGGGGAGGCAGAGGAGGCAGTCGGCAGCAAAGCTATTATTGACATCTAAGTCGAGTTTAAAGCTTTATCACGTCGAGCCAGATTGAAGGTTTCCTTTTCTCCCGGCTGGTCTGGGCAGTGGCTCAGCGCCAGGCCTCCTCCTCCACGGGAACTTTAATTTGAGCCACAGGGTCTGATAACAGAAAGAGATGAGTCCTTTGGTCTTTCATTCTCCACCGCCCCAGGATGTGGCGGGAGATGACCTCCCCTCCAAGGGCAGAACGGCCGTCAGGGAGAGTAAGTGGCCCCCGAACCGCGAGCCCTTTTCAGCCAAGAGGACCCCGACGCCTGGCCGGAGCGACCCGGGACCGGGAAGGCCGTGTAAACACCGATCTTCTTGGGAGATTAGCGTTTTGACTTTCGGAAAAATGTTTTTGTGAACGGCTTCCCGAAAAAAACCCTCAGAAACTGCAGCCTGACTGGAACCGTTAATATTTGCACAGAAATGACTAATTCAATAGCTGTTTGTTGTATTTAGTCATGGCTACATCTGTATGCAATTAGTCTGGTGGTTGGTGGGCCAATCAATCATCGAAGCTGTGCCAATCTGCATGCTAAGCTATCTGGTGCTGTAGCATGTAGCGGCTGCTAGCATGACTTCATGAGACAGAGGGGATGCGAGTGGTGCAGGGGATGGTGAAGAAGAGGAGGATGGAGAGAGAGAGAGAGAGAGAGAGAGAGAGAGAGTTTTTAAGCAATGATCCCTGACTCTTTTTAATCGTGTCGCTGCATTATTAGAGTGGAATATTTCTGTTCTTATAGTCTCGTGCTTCTGTTTCTGTACACTGAGCAGCTGCCGGTGGCTCCGCTGTTCCAGAGATCTTCTGCGCGTTGCAGAAACACACTCAGGCTCTGGCGTTGGCTGCCAGTGGGACGGGGGCTCAGCGTGAATCCTAACCAAGTCCATCAGCGCTTTGCAGCCGGGACGGGGGACATACACGCTCACCGAATCCGCGGGACCGTAGCGCGCGACAGAAAAACAACACAGCGACTCCCGCAGCCAAAGACCTCGAATCCTTCCTTTGAATCATCTCGGATGCAACGGATTCTGCTGTTAAACGTCAAGAAATATCAGCTCAGAAATAAGCAGACAGAGAGGAACGTCGCTTGCACCATTGCTATCCTCTCTGTGATTCGTTTAGCTGGAATCAGCCCCGCCCAGTGTCTGAAATGCCTCAGAAATCTCAATAGTATACTATGTATTTGTAATAAGCCGGCTAAACCTACTCACAGTGATGCTGGGGACGAAGCCGGCTCAGACTCCTAGCCAGTATGTCTTCATATTAAGCCGGCTAGTCCTAAGCCTACTCACAGTGATGCTGGGGCCGAAGTCGCCTGACTCCTAACCAGTACATATTCATATTAAGCCGG
This sequence comes from Melanogrammus aeglefinus, assembly GCA_900291075.1. NCBI lineage: Eukaryota > Metazoa > Chordata > Actinopteri > Gadiformes > Gadidae > Melanogrammus > Melanogrammus aeglefinus. Next base: position 21,084 of record OLKM01002442.1, read on the forward strand.
CTCGTTTTGAGCCTACTCACAGTGATGCTGGGGCTGAAGCCGGCTCAGACTCCTAGCCAGTATGTATCCGTATAAAGCCGGCTAGTTGTAAGCCTACTCACAGTGATGCTGGGGCCGAAGCCGGCTCCAGGCTGGGGGCTGGCGGCGCTGATGTAGTTCCCCACAGCGGACTCCTGGCTGCTGGGTCCGTACAGGTCGGCTACGGGGCCCGGGCTGTTGGCCCCCGGGAACCCACCGGGTCGGGAGGGGTTACCGCCTGGGTGGGGGAGGGGGGGGGGGGGGGGGGTTAGACGCTCAGGTTCTCTGTAAAGACACACTGCTGTACTACACACTGAATTACACACTTGAACTACACACTGCTGAACTACACACTTTACAACACACTGCTGAACTACACACTGAACTATACACTGGACTACACACTTTACTACACACTGCTGAACTACACACTGCTGAACTACACACTGAACTACACACTGAACTATACACTGGACTACACACTGCTGGACTACACACTTTACTACAAACTGCTGAACTACACACTGAACTACACACTGCTTGAACTACACACTGAACTACACACGTTACTACACACTGCTGAACTACACACTGCTGAACTACACACTGCTGAACTACACACTGAACTACACATTTCTGAACTACACACTGAGTTACACACTGCTGAACTACACACTGAGACTTACACACTGCTGAACTACACACTGAACTACACATTGCTGAACTACACACATGTGGTTGAACTACACACATGTTTCACTACACACATGTGGTTGAACTACACACATGTTTTACTACACACATGTGGTTGAACTACACACATGTTTTTTTACTACACACATGTGGTTGAACTACACACATGTTTTTTAACTACACACATGTTGACGAACTACACATGTTGTCGTTGATGTTGTCTACACACATCACTGGTTTTCATTTTCTGTACGGCACTTTGTGCCTTTGCTTGCAAAATGATTCATAAGTAAAATGCATTATTAGTATGAGTGTTATCATCACAGTCGGGTGAGGGAGACCACGTTGGAGCCACCAGGGTTAGGGTCAGGGGACATGGACCGAGGGGTCTCCAGAGAAGCACATGCTCAGAGGGGACACCCCTTCTCCAGACTCATGCACACGAGACAGGCAGGCAGCTAGAAATACTTCCACCATGCTTACAGTCCAGAGGTTGCAAATCGGTGTCATGCATTCGAGAGAACCTGGCTTCTTCTGTTCGCCTATTCGATGGGCTGGTTAAGGGGGACTTGTCTTTGGCTGCCGGTCCCTCAAAAACGTTGGATGTATATTTGTGTGTGAATGTGAGTGTGAGTCGTTCATTAGACCTGAGATTGGCACCAGCATGTTATCTGAGGTGCGATATTGAATTTTCTAGTATTATATT
>OLKM01002442.1:27500-32838 GCA_900291075.1 Melanogrammus aeglefinus
AAGAGTAAAAAGAGTCCGACAAGTGGACAAAAGACAGGATGCAGGAGGATACGAACCTGGGCTCTTAAAGGGGTCCGGACTGTGGATGTGTTGGAGAGGGGAGTTGCAGGCCGAGGTCGCATGCTCAGTGTGTAGCATCTGAGCAGCCTGCCCCAGGGACCCATAGTCAGCAAAGGAGCACGGCCCGCCCCTCTGGTCACTGGGCGTGGAGTAAAAACCCATAATCGGGGAGGCCTGGGAGATACAGGGTGGGGGAGGGGGAGGGGGAGGGGGGGAGGAGGAGGGGAGGAGGGGGGAGGGAGGAGGCGACTCCATCATTGTGAATATCAACTTGTTTATGGCTCACAGTTCATTGGTTGGTTGGTGAGTGGTCCGGATTGGGAGGTGGGTCGCAGGGCAGCGCCGCAAAGAAACGCCAACGCTCGGAAGTTCAGCGCTTTTTGTTTTGTGTGCTCGACCCGTCCTTCTTGCTCGCTCTCTGTGTCTCTCTCTCGGCCTTTGTCTCTCTCTCTGTCTCTCTCTCTGTCTGTCTCTCTCTCTCTGTCTCTCTCTCTCTGTCTGTCTCTCTCTCTGTCTCTCTCTCTCTGTCTCTCTCTCTCTCAGCCCGCGCACAAGCCTGTCGCAAGCAGTCGAGATCCACTTGCCTCACCTGGTTACACCTTTCTTCACCCGGTTACACCTGATCACAGCTTGTTACACCTGGTTACAGCTGGTTACACCTGGGCAGACCTGGTTACAGCTTCCCTCACCTGGACACACCTGGTCACAACAGGCCTCAGCTCGAGGGGACGCACCTGACCAGCGGGGTCCGCGTCTGATGAACTCGGTCTACAAACCAAACAACCCCCCGACCACCTCACCCCGTCGCTGTGCAGCAGAACAGAAACCCACGGTAACTCCTTCGCTTTTGCACACGGCTGCCTTGCTTCCAAACGCGGTCACCAATGCGCGTTCTACCGTCTAGCGTCCCTCCCCCCCTCAGTGCTCACAGGAGCAGCTGTTGGTCTTAAGTAGTGCAGGCTGGATCACGGAAACAAAACGCTGCCATTCGGGCTGCGGTCGCACGCCGCCATGAGATTTAACATGCAACACTTGTCTAAATAAGATAACAGAGATATGCTAATGAGTATTGATGTTAGGCATATGGAGCGGCTCCGAGAGATCCTCGTTCCGAAGGAATGGCATCTTTTAACGGGCCCATCCCTGACACAGATGGCAGATTATCAACAGTTTAAAAATGTCATTCAGACATAAGTTCTCCTGACATTTATTGCTTGTCCTCTTCATTTGAGACAAGCCTCTCAAATAAAGAGCGCCATTAAGTAAGTTCATGCAGGGTGGTAGATCGCGCCCTCGGCATTCTGCGGGAGTCGATTCCTTAAGGAGTGTACACACTGTCACTTCTTAATCTTTACGTTTTCCTATCGGTTCAGCGACGCTCCCTATCCAATCATTCCGGTTCCCGAGACGACGACGTCACCGGCAGCTTTGTTGAGGGAATAATTAAATCTTTTTAGACCACCGACCGCATCGCATGTAGGCTGCATATTCACGCCCATCAAATTACAGACTCCAAAAATGGCAGGCTTCCCACGCGGCCGCGGCCGGCCTCCCGCGGAGCCCGGAGCCGCGGAGAGGAGCGGGAAGGTTTACCTCGGAGGGGAATGTCACCCGGGATCGATGGCCCCTGGCAACGAGGCGGACGCACACACACACACACAGACAAAAACACACACACACGCACACACACACACACACACACACGCACGCACGCACGCACGCACGCACGCACACACACACACACACACACACACACACACACACACACACACACACACACACACACGCACGCACGCACGCACGCACGCACGCACGCACGCACACACACACACACACACACACACACACACACACACACACACACGCACACACACACGCACACACACACGCACACACGCCGAGTGTTCTGAGTAATAACCGCTGTCCCGATCAATAAGGGAATGTTGGAAAATCATTTGACAATGGCACAAGCAATATTGTGTATTCGGAATTAAGTTGGAATATATAGGCCTGGTTCATATTTCACAGGAATGCCGGGGAGGGACGTCGGTGCCAAATACCGGCCGGTAAAATATCACCGAGGGGCCGCCTGCAACTCTGCCAACGCTCGTAGATTGAGTCACAGCACATACGGGTCTGGAGTGCAGTGAGAGTACGGTAAAACGTAATCAAGCACAGTTAACGTCTTTTAAATGTAAAGGTGAATGTGCATTAGTGTAGTGATGAACACGAGATGGTTTTAAACCATATCTCTGATATTAAGAAGGGCAACGTTTGTTGTAATCAGAGAAGCCAGAGAAGGACCGAAAACTAAGATGCAGAAACGTGTATATATATATTCAGGAACAACAGATGTAAATTAGCCTCGTGGCTATAATCTGGCTCAATTATATATTGTGCATTGTCCCTGTCAAATAAACGTTAAATAAAATATAATAAATATATATCAGAAAGTACCAATCAACGTAAGGCAAATATTACAATAGCAGGTTATTAAAACGCAATGATTGAGAAAGAGTATAATATACTACTTCCCACTGTGTTGCATGCAGTATATTTAGTGGGTTTTCAGAAAGCAGTCTTTAAAAAAAAGGAATAGAATTTACAATTGTGGCAATTATGCTCTGGACGGCTATAACACCCCCCCCCCCCCACCGCACCCGCTGCCGCGAATTCAACACAGCGGCATTTACAATTATACCTCAATCCTTTCACAGGCTTGTTTACTTACGTCAGTTAAATAATGGAAAGACTTAAGAAGCCAACAGGGACAGCTGCGAGCCTGTAGGAGCCGCGGTACGACGGAGCACACTGCTCACAAACACGGAGGTGGAACTCCACCACGGCGGAGAGAACACGCTGGAGGACGCGGCTTCAGGAGACGTCAACGGGAATCCCTTCATCTCAGAACTGCTTTTGTTTCGAGGACGTCTTGGAATACAACAGTTCATCTCCCCGTAGCTAGGGTTCATATTTTGTATTTCTTCCTGTTGCTATCCTGTGATATCATTTGACTTCATATATTTTTTCTTGCAGAGTTGATGTAGGTTATAGGCCTATCACTGACTATATCGTTTTAGTTGTCATTTAATATTATTGTCTTTAATAGAGAAGATGTAGGCCATATCACTGACTATCGTTGTTGTTGTTGTTGTCATTTAATATTGTCTGTAATAGACTAGACGTAAGCGAAATCACTTAATATATTGTTCATGTTGTCATTAAATATTAGGTGTGCAGTAGACTAGATGTAGTCGACTGTTGACTCCTTCCACCTCTCTGAACCAACGGACTCCAAGCATCACTAAACCATCACTAAACCATCACTAAACCATCACTAAACCGTCACTAAACCGTCACTAAACCGTCACTAAACCATCACTAAACCATCACTAAACCGTCACTAAACCGTCACTAAACCGTCACTAAACCGTCACTAAACCGTCACTAAACCATCACTAAACCATCACTAAACCGTCACTAAACCGTCACTAAACCGTCACTAAACCGTCACTAAACCGTCACTAAACCGTCACTAAACCATCACTAAACCATCACTAAACCATCACTAAACCATCACTAAACCGTCACCAATCCCCCTGAACCACCCGACTGTAAGTGGTCGCTAAACCGTCAGTAAACCGTCACTAAACAGTCACTAAACATCACTAAACCGTCACTAAACCGTCACTAAACCATCACTAAACATCACTAAACCATCACTAAACCATCACTAAACCGTCAGTAAACCGTCACTAAACAGTCACTAAACAGTCACTAAACCATCACTAAACCATCACTAAACCATCACTAAACCATCACTAAACCGTCACCAATCCCCCTGAACCACCCGACTGTAAGTGGACGGTTTAGACAGAGCGACAGAGACACAAGCAGGCTGACTCCCCAGCGTCGAGCAGCTGTTTCCATGGAAGCCCTTCCACAGGGGAAATGGATGCTTCGAGAACAGGAAGGGGAAGTGGAGAACAGGAATAGCAGGAAGTTAAGTTGCTATTTTCTCGGCGCAGCCCTTAAGCAAAGCCTGGCCATTATTAATGGCTGTGTGAATAATAAAGTCTTAATTAGTGGAAATTATGAAAACGTAATTATTACATAAAAATAAGGAAAGAAATATGGAGCGCTATCTTCAGTAATTGATGATTATTCTACACTTCTTCAATTACCTATGAACAGTAAGCACCGATGGCCCAGAGACGACCTGAGAATTGTTATAATCAAATAAGAACATTCATCAAACTGGCAGGCATTAAATATTTGAAATGCTTTTATTACAAAGTACAACCACGGGAGATTATGCCGTGTTCTGTCCATTAATTCCCGTTAATTTCGTTGCACATTTTCATCGCACTTCAACACCACTCTTCAGTACAAATCTTTTTCGAGGATATGAGAAAACGATTGCAGGGAGTCAGAAGTCCGCCGGACCCAGTGTCTACGCGGCGCCTCTGAATAAAAGATCCCCTTGATTGTTCCTCCTCGCGCCACAACAACTCTTAGCACAACACACTCCTCTCCTCCCGCCTGGAGAAGTTGCCATGCTCTCGCCAAGCACGCTCTCCAAGCTAAGTGAGTAAATCATTATCTCAGGTCTGAGCTGAAGCACTTGTTGCTCTTCTAACAGCTTCAGTTAAAGCAGAAAACATTTCAGTCGGTGTTATCGGCAGGAAGTGAAAAAACGAAGATCTACGTTTCCATGATGGATTGAAAAGGTTATTGTTGCTGTGCAAACGGCGTCGGTGAAGGACGCTCCACAACAAACCCCTCCCCGAAGCCTCGCGTTGCATCGTCAACATCCTCGTCCCTCCGCGCTAGAGGAAGGGTCAGACCCAGACGCCACGCAGAGCTCCATAAAGCTCCCAGCCCATCGCACCGTGATGCACTGTGATGCACCACGATACACTCTAATGCACTACGATGCACTCTAATGCACTGTGATGCACCACGATACACTCTAATGCACTACGATGCACTCTAATGCACTGTGATGCACCACGATACACTCTAATGCACTACGATGCACTCTAATGCACTGTGATGCACCACGATACACTCTAATGCACTACGATATACTCTAATGCACTGTGATGCACTACGATACACTCTAATGCACTACTATGCACTCTAATGCACTGTGATGCACCGTGATGCACTACGATACACTCTAATATACTGTGATACACTACGATACACTGTGATGCACTACGATTCACTCGAATGCACTACGATACACTGTGATGCACTACGATTCACTCGAATG
>OLKM01002442.1:43715-48715 GCA_900291075.1 Melanogrammus aeglefinus
GCATGTGGCTAGGCAGAGCTAGCGTTTCGTGGCGCACACCTCTGTCGGCGAGGATCGTAGGAACCACCCCGTTTTACCCACTGGGTGCCTACTGACTCTACTGACTACTGACTCTACTGACTACTGACTCTACTGACTACTGACTCTACTGACTACTGACTCTACTGACTACTGACTCTACTGACTCTACTGACTCTACTGCTACTGACTCTACTGACCTACTGACTCTACTGACTACTGACTCTACTGACTACTGACTCTACTGACTACTGACTCTACTGACTACTGACTACTGACTCTACTGACTACTGACTCTACTGACTACTGACTCTACTGACTACTGACTCTACTGACTACTGACTCTACTGCCTACTGACTCTACTGACTGACGGGCGTTCTGTTCAGCAGCTCCTCTAGCTGACTACTGACTCTACTGACTACTGACTCTAGTGACTACTGACTCTACTGACTACTGACTCTACTGACTACTGACTCTACTGACTACTGACTCTACTGACTACTGCCTACTGACTCTACTGACTACTGACTCTATTACTGACGGGCGTTCTGTTCAGCAGCTCCTCCCTAGCTACCGGCTTTCCCCTCCTCTGTCCTAGTCAACGCTACCAGACCGGACCATACTGGATCTCACTCTGGTTCACACCGCATCGGGTCTCACTCCAGTCTCACTCTGGTCTCGCACTCCGATCCACACCCATCGGGGTCTCACTCTGGTCTCACTCCGATCCACACCCCATCGGGTCTCACTACGGTCCCCCCGGTCCACACCCCATTGGGTCTCACTCCGGTCTCACTCCGGTCCACACCCCATGGGGTCTCACCCTGGTCAACCTGACACCTTGAGGTGAAAGGTGAACTGCGGGGAACGAGGCCAGGCAGAGTACCGCTCTCTACCACGACGGGTTCCCACGTTCAAATCACTGATTAGAAACCAGTTCTCAAACCGGTCCTCTGAGCTGGTGCGTCCCCTCTAGTGGAGACTCATTCTCTGACTCTCTGAGGGGGGGCGGGTCACGGCCCCACCGTCCGCCTGGTACCTCCTCCTGGCTCTCCTCCACCCTAACCAAATCACCCCCACAGGCCCCGCCCGGCTCAGAGCGAGCCTGTGGGCGTGTGTGTGTGTTTATGAATGTGTGTATGTGTGTGTCTGTGTGCGTGCGTTGGTGTGTGTCTGTGTGTGTGTATGTGTTTGTGTATCTGTGTGTTTGTGTATCTGTGTGTGTGTGTGCGTGTCTGTGTGTGTATTCCTATGTGTGTGCGTTAGTGCCTATGTGTGTGTTTGTGTATGTGTGTCTGTGTACGTGTGTGTGTGTACATATGTGTGTGTATATGTGTGTGTGTACATGTATGTGTGTGTATGTGTGTGTGTGTACGTGTGTGTGTGTGTGTGTGTGTGTACATGTGTGTGTATATGTGTGTGTACATGTGTGTGTGTGTATATGTGCGTGTGTACGTGTGTGTGTGTGTGTACATGTGTGTGTGTGTATATGTGCGTGTGTACGTGTGTGTGTGTGTACATGTGTGTGTGTGTGTATGTGTGTGTGTGTAGTGTGTGTGTGTGTGTACATGTGTGTGTGTGTATATGTGCGTGTGTACGTGTGTGTGTGTGTACATGTGTGTATGTGTGTATATGTGCGTGTGTACGTGTGTGTGTGTGTACATGTGTGTGTAAGTGTACGTGTGTGTGTGCTCTGGGTTCCAGCCCCTGTTGTCGGAGGGTGTTGTACACACGGGGGAACCGCCCCGACGCCCAGAGGAGCGCAGACACCTCCTCTGGTTGAGCCGGGGTGAGGGCACCAGCAAGAGGTGGGACCGATTCCTGGAGCCTGCCTTACATGGTGCTTTACCCCAGACTAATGAGACCCCGGCTGGGGGGGAGAGGAGGGAGGCTGGAGGGGGGAGGAGAGGAGGCAGCTGGAGGGGGACGAGGGAGGCTGGGGGGCGGAGGGAAGGAGGAGGCAGGCCTGGAGGGGGGAAGGAGGGAGGCTGGAGGGGGGAGGAGGAAAGGCTTGGGGAGAGGAAGGAGGGAAGGGGGGAGGAGGGAGGGGCAGGGGGAGAGCGCTGGAGGGGGAGGAGAGGGGATGCTGGGGGGCGAGAGAGGAGAGGTAGGGGGAGGAGAGGAGCCAGGGGGCGAGATGAAGCAGGGAGGGAGCTGAAGGGGGGCTGGGGGCGTGGGATGAGGGCAAGGTGAGAGAGAGGGGAGGGGGATGAAAAAATGAAAAACAAAACTAAAATCCGAGCCCAAGCAAAGCACGGCAGCGTGTCAAGGTGTAGCCCCTGGGGCGGAGACACGGAGCTCACAGCCAGGTGGAGCGCCTGAGCGTCTGGGCGGAGGGCCGGGTGGGGGGACCCTGGGGCTGGGTGGGGGGCTGGGTGTCCTGCTGCCCAGGCAGGACGGAATGGAGGTGAGGAGGGGAAATAAAACACTTCGCTCCTCCTGACCCCCCCCCCCCCGAATCCGGCCGTGACGGCGTTCGGAGACGGAGACTTAATTCAGCCAGATTTGTCCTCCCGTTGCCACGGCGATCTGATTCTGAACAGTTCATCTGCTGGCACTCTCTCTCTCTCTCTCTCTCTCTCTCTCTCTCTCTCTCTCTCTCTCTCTCTCTCTCCCTCTCTCTCCCTCTCTCTCTCTCTCTCTCTCTCTCTCTCTCTCCCTCTCCCTCTCTCTCTCCCTCCCTCTCCCTCTCTCTCTCTCGCTCTCTCTCCCTCCCTCTCTCTCCCTCTCTCTCCCTCCCTCTCTAGCTCTCTCGCTTTTCCTTTTCGCGTTTTCACAGAAACACAAATCAGCTCTGATGCTATGCTAATGCTATGCTAATGACGGCCACGCACCCTTGCCTCTCCACTTCCACTGTCCTCCGCTGTTGCTGTGCAGAGCGGCCCCTTGCTAACCTTCCCTCTCCTCTCCCTCCCTCTCCCTCCTCCTCTCCTCCATCCCTCCACTCCCCCCTCCTCTCTCCTCCCTTCTCCCTCCCTCTCTAAGTGCTGAATCCATCCCCCCCCCCTCCTCCTCCTTTGTCATGACACCCCCTGACAGACCCGCTGGCGTGGAAGTTAGTTGCGGGCAAAGTTGTGGCGAGAGATTAACTTTGCAGGATTAGGTGGGTTAATTAATAGATGGCGTCTGCTCATTGTTTTGCGAGCGAAAGCCACCCAAGAGAAGCGCCGTCGCATTAAATCAATTTCATGGCCCTTTTATTACAGAGCAGATAAAGCCAATATTTAGCTTTCAATTCCTCACCATTATTGGGGCTCGCTTTGCCACTTGACTGGCGGGGCTTGGCAGGGGACAAGGACACATCTGTTTATGGGCTGTGGAGGGGCCCCAGACCCCCCGAGGGCCCCTCAGTGTCCGCACTCAGGGGACGGGGGGGAGGGCGCTGTGCTCCAGAGCTCAGAGACACACTGAGTCTCTCTCTCTCTCTCTCTCTCTCTCTCTCTCTCTCTCTCTCTCTCTCTCTCTCTCTCTCTCTCTCCTCTCTCTCTCTCTCTCCTCTCTCTCTCTCTCTCTCCCTCCCTCCCTCCTCCCCGCCCTCCCTCCCTCCTCCCCGTCCCCGCTCCGCCCCGCCCGCCCGCCCGCCGCGCGCCCGCCCGTCCGCCGCCCTCCCTCCCTCCTCTCCATCCCTCTCCTCCTCCCCTCCCTCCTCACCTCCCTCCCTCCCTTCTCCTCTCCTCTCTCTCTCTCTCTCTCTCTCTCTCTCTCTCTCTCTCTCTCTCTCTCTCTAGCTCTCTCGCTTTTCCTTTTCGCGTCTCGAGGAAGGAGGCTTTAGATTTACGGTCAGACACCGTGTGAGTCTGTTGTTTTTCTCCATGGCGTGGTGAACACAGAGCCCGTCAACACTTAAGAGTCTTTACCGTCCCTCGTTCGCTCTTTGAGCAGCGGAAACAAAAACTAAGTTTCGGAGTTGAGAGGAAAGGGAGGGAAAGGGGCAGGATTCACATGTGTAGTCGGAGACCATGCACGCATTTTGTCTGTTCCATGTGTCATCATCAAAATGATTGAAATAAAATATTCATCTTCTCAGAGTCAACCAGATTGATTCAGATTCCTTGTTGAAATGTGAGCCTTTGTTCTTTTTCCTCAAGGAGCTAACAATCCTGAGAATAATGCACAAAACGACAAAACATTCATACCAACGTTTAGCGTCTCAGAATGGACCAGGAACACTCTCTCTCCCTCTCTCCCTTTCCCTCTCTCTCTCTCCCTTTCCCCCTCTCTCTCTCCCTCTCTATCTCCCTCTCTCTCTCTCCCTCTCTCTCTCTCTCTCCCTCTCTATCTCCCTCTCTCTCACTCCCTCTCCCTTTCCCTCTCTCTCTCCCTCTCTATCTCCCTCTCTCTCACTCCCTCTCTCTCTCCCTCTCTCCCTCCCTCTCTCTCACTCCCTCTCTATCTCCCTCTCTCTCTCCCTTTCCCCCTCTCTCTCCCTCTCGCTCTCACCCTCTCTCTCTCCTCTCCCTCTCTCTCTCTCTTTCCCTCCCACAGCCTCTCTGTCTCCCTCTCTCTCTCTCTCCCCTTCCCTCTCTCCCTTTCCCTCTCTCTCTCTCCCTTTCCCCCTCTCTCTCCCTCTCTCTCTCCCTCTCTCTCTCTCTCTCCCTTTCGCTCTCTCTCTCTCTCCCTCTCTCTCTCTCCCACTCTCTCACCCTCTCTCTCCCTCTCTCCCTCTCTTCCACTCTCTCCAGTCCTTGTTTATCCAGTGACACCGGTTCCTCGTTCGGCCCTGGGCTGTGGACCGGGGGTCTAAATATAGCCTGGCTCCACGCCTTCTGCTCTGTGAAATGTCACTCAGCCGTCCTTCCATCCGTCCTCCCGTCCAGCAGTCTGTCCTTGGGCTTGTCCCTCTCTAAATACATCTGTCAGTCACCCTCACCTCTCCTTTCAGAAGGATTATGCGCCGGAGAAGGATTACCTCCCGTTTAATGTAAGACGGCGAACAGCGATAATGCAGAGGGTAGTTTTTAAGTCAAATGTGCGATTACTA
>OLKM01002443.1:0-5000 GCA_900291075.1 Melanogrammus aeglefinus
CCCGCCAAAATACCATCAGTCCCCCTTGGAGAGCTGGAGTGCTCATCGTTATCGCTCCCTAAAAACCCTGTCTCGACTCTCCCTCTGTCTCCCCCCCTCCCTCCCTCCCCCCCTTTCCCTCCCCCTCCCTCCCTTCCTCCCTACACCTGCTGGGAGCAAGCCCCCCCCCCCGCCTCCTCCGCCTGTAGACCACAGCCTCCTCACGCCGGCCCCGGCGCCCCTGATATTACTCACCGCTCACTTTATCTTTAGAACGACTCACGGCCACTCCAGCTCCCCCATGGAAAACTCAAAAGATGCACGCCTCTTCGCACATCTTTTGCATAAAAAGAAAACCGGGAGAGAGAGAGAGATATACCCACAGCGAGAGAGCAGGTCGACCTATGTCCTCTGATCGTTTGCTTGGGCTGAGTTTACCTTTTTGGTTTTGTTTTTCGGCTTCTGTTTTTTTTATTTGGTGCTTGAGATGATGTCAGAATTCTGGATCCAAATATTGCTTTGTGTTCGGTCTCGACCATGAACAATAAAAAGCACCTAAGCAGAAGGGCGGCATGTGGCTCAGGTGGTAGAGCGGGATTGCCGGAAGGTTGCTAGTTGGATCCCCGGCTCCTCCTAGTGTGTGTTGAGGTGTCCCTGAGCAAGGCACCTCACCCTGACTGCACCTGACGAGCTGGCTTTCGCCTTGCATTGCGTCGGTGTGTGAATGTGAGTATGAATGGTTGAACGTTGGGCTATATTGTAAAGTGCTTTGAGCGGCCACTGGTTAGAAAAGCACTGTATAAATGCAGTCCATTTACCAGTCATCATCACATTGAGACTGGGGTTACTGGATGGACTGGGAGAGAGGGAATGGGGGGGAGGGGGGGGGACAGAGGCGGGGCTGGTGCTCACCTTTACGTCCGAGAAGAACATCTTCAGCATGTTGGAGCTTGGGTAGCGGGCGTAGAAGAACATCAGCTTGGCCTTCTTCAGGTGATTGGGAGAGAGGCCCTCCTGGATCTGAGAGAGCTCGCTGTCAAGGCAACACACAAACATTCTGGAGGCAGAGCCGCAATCCTCTAGAACCATGGAGAACGTGGACGTGCTAGTGTGACCGCGTTAAGCTTGTGGAGTAAGATGAGTGTATGGCTCTCCTTGGGAGAGGTAGCACGTTCCAGGTGTGTAACCTGGGGGGGGGGGGGGTTGCTAGGGGTGCCGGGGGGTTGCTAGGGGCGCCGGAGGCTGCGGTCGACCCGGCGAGGAGCCATTTGCTTTCGGCCATTAGCGTCAGCCGTATCAGGTGTGAGCGCGTCACGGTAAATAAAACCTTGGCCGGCTTTGTCGCCCGGTGTTTTTACATAAGGAGCCTCATTTCACAGTCAAAGCCAAAGCAAATGGCTTCTCCCCCTCCACCCCCCACCCACCGCGCACCCAACCACCTCCACCCGAAAAAGGGAAGGAGGGAAAAAAAAGAAGGAATATTTGCATATCACGGACAAAGACGTTGACGCCGTGGTGACAGGCGACGGGCCCTAATGGCTTGGCCGCAACACTTGCCAAGTCTGAGCAAGACGCGATGATGCTGCTGCTGCTGCTGCTGGCCTCCTGCGCTCTGGGTGGCGCCGCGACGCCCGGGGAAGATACAGTCCCAAGAAACGTTGGGACTCAAACCCTCTCATGCCCATATATATATCCAAATATAATATTACTATACAGCTATATATAGGCCTTTATTCAAATACACATTACAGCGCGTATCTCCCTAATAGAGCCTCTGGATGGGACGGTGGAGGAGATGGCATTGAGCTACTGGGGGGGGGCACCTTGAGGGATAGAACGATTTCAACCTTCAATTACAACCCCATCCGCCCATTGCACCACCCCTGGCCCCCAGCCTCTCGCTGCCACTGCCAACCCCTTAGAGGTGGGGGGGGAGGGGGGGGTGGAGAAGGGGGAGGGATGGGAGGAGGAGGGACGAGGAGGAGGAACGAAAAGGAAAGAACAGGGGGCTTGGAGGCTTTGGACTCATACAGCGATGGGAGTGGGGGAAGAGGGGGGGAGAGGGGGGGAGAGGGGGGCATGAGGGGGGGGGGAGGCTCAACACATCCGCGTCGCTCGCCGGCCAAGCCATTCATGGTGAATTAACAGCCGTATAATGCATCTGATAATATCAATGTGGGGGATAAGACACTGAAAGGGGAAGGAGAGGAGGGGGTGTGAGGAGCGGGGGGGGGAGGGGGGGGGGGGGGGGGGCCGTTGAAACGACCGGGCTGCTCCACCAAAGAGGACCGGGCCAGGGTAGGAGACGAGGGGTGTGTGGCGGGGGTGTGGGGGTGTGGGGGGTCTTTTGAATTAACACAGCCGATGCTGTCCTGAGTGAGCTCTCCCAGTGAGGGGCAATCGGCGCTCGGATGGGCACACACACCCGCCGCTGCTTGGGACGTTATTTATGTGGTCAATACGTGACGGCACTCGTCATTGTGGAAACCAGTCAAGTGTTGAGACTGTAGCTGTAACTACAGAGCGGAGCGAGGGGGGAGGGGAAGAGAGAGAGAAGGGGGGGGGAGGGAGAGAGAGAGGGGGGAGGAGGGAGAGAGAGAGGGGGGGGAGGGAGGGAGAGTAGAGAGCGTGGGGGAGGGAGAGCGGGGGGAGGGAGAGAGAGAGGGGAGGGGGGAGAGAGAGAGAGAGTGCGGGAAGGGAAGAGAGAAAGAGAGGTGGGGAGAGTGCGGGAGGGAGAGAGAGAGAGGTGGGGAGGGAGAGAGGGGGGGAGGGAGAGAGAGAGAGAGAGAGTGGGGGAGGGAGGGAGAGAGAGAGAGAGCGAGAGAGAGAGTGGGGGAGGGAGAGAGAGAGAGGAGCAGAGAGAGAGAGAGAGGGAGAGAGAGCATGAGAGAAAGAGACAGAGAGGCAAGAAAGAATGAGAGAAGCAAGAGAGAGAGAGAGCGAGATGGAGAGAGCGAGAGCGATAAAGAGCGAGAGAGGTAGATAGTGTGCGAGAGAGAGAGAGCGCGGGGGCATCAGCTGTTAGATCGAGCTGCCCTTGGCCCCAGGGTTGCACTGGGTCCCCCATTATAAAGGCGCTGAATGGTGAGGCATGCTGGGCCCGCTCCTTAAAGAGCCTGCTACATTGTCTCCCGGCCGGCCGAGGAGAGAGAAGGAACGAAAAGGGAGAGCGAGAGAGAGAGCGAGAGAGCGAGAGAGAGAGAGAGAGAGAGAGAGAGAGAGAGAGAGAGAGAGAGAGAGAGAGAGAGAGAGAGAGAGAGAGAGAGAGAGAGAGAGAGAGTGAGGCAAGGCAGCCGGCTTACGCAAAGAGGCTCCTTTAGGAGGGGGGAGGGGGGAGAGGAGGCTGGTGTTGCACACACTGACGGGCCCGGCCAAAAGAGCAGCCCTCCTCTCACCACAACACGCCATCTGCTGCGGGCGCCGGCGATACAATGGCCCTCGCAGAAGGAGAGACACGGGGCCGGGAGACACCGAAAGAAAGAGCAGAGAGAGAGAGAGAGAGAGAGAGAGAGAGAGAGAGAGAGAGAGAGAGAGGAGAGGAGAGAGAGAGGCGGAAGAGAGAGAGAGAGAGAGAGAGAGAGAGAGAGAGAGAGAGAGAGAGAGAGAGAGAGAGAGAGAGAGAGCGAGAGCGAGAGAGAGAGGTGGGGATTCTTCATTAAAAATAAAGTGCGCATTGGTGTTGTCTCTTTGCCAGCGAGGATGAGCGGTGCATTCCGA
Organism: Melanogrammus aeglefinus; assembly: GCA_900291075.1. Classification (NCBI taxonomy): domain Eukaryota; kingdom Metazoa; phylum Chordata; class Actinopteri; order Gadiformes; family Gadidae; genus Melanogrammus; species Melanogrammus aeglefinus. The sequence continues at coordinate 3,697 of OLKM01002443.1, forward strand.
TCAGCGCTTCAATTTGAGATTTCTTTTTGATTTCCCGGAAAACAAAGACGCCGGTTGACATTTTACCGCGACGACCGGGGGCGAGATATCACCTCCCTTTAGTTGATTATTAAGGAGCGCCCGTATCTGATGAGGCGTCCTCATCTCACACCGAAAACCCACAGCTTGCAAATGTAATTGTGATTGGACTAAAGGGTGGAATACAAGGCTATTATTTTGTCATGATGGCGCCCTCGGACCAGCTGGCCCAGTGTTTAGCCTGCCACATCTGACAAGACATCAGCGTTCCTCACATCACTTCCCCGACTGCCCAAAGTCATGAGAGGGAAATAGCCGCTCCGATTCCTGATTCCAGGTGTAAGGACAAGATATTCCAAGTCCCGGCCAGAACAAATGAGAAAATGAATGGCGGCCATCTGCCTGTTAAACATCAGCGAACGTCGGTGAACTTGAACGCACCTCGCAAAATGTCTGACAAGCTGTTGGTGCCGTTTTTAATTCCTGGGGCTCAGAGTTGACCGTAAGAAAAGCGACAGAAATAACGTTCAATAAAGTTATGTCTTCCCCCTCGGATGATTTGAATATCCCATGAAAGGAACCATCTGTGAATTGTGATAGCGCCGAACAAGCAATCTCTGTTCATAAACGTCAAACTAATTATCACCAACCCCACCGAGCGCTGTGTTTCTGATCAAGGCAAACAAACTTTTTAACAACCTGTTAAACAAACATGTCGTAAAATAATAGACATGAACATGCTGGCCATTCTTCCTATTTCATAAAGTACATCTGTTAAATCCCAAAATGTCTAAATGCCACAATGACAGCGACAGCATCTGGCATACGTGGCTGTTGTTTGTTTTCCATTCTTGTTCTGTGTCTCTGTCTCTCCCCGCCTCGCTCTCCCTCCCTCCTTCCCTCTCCCTCTCTCTCTCTCCCTTCTCTCCCTCCCTCTCTCTTTTCCCTTTTTCTCTTTGCGTCCCTCCATCGGGAGTCTCTTACAAGCGAAGGGATTATGGATCTCGGGGAAAAGCGCTCACCCTTGGGTCAGAAGACAAGACAAGGCGAGGTAATGAAAGATAAACAGCTCGCTGCAAACACCTGTTAACGTCTGCTTCAAAGAAAAAGCCAGGGAGGAGGAGGGGGGGGGGGAGGGAAATATAAAAGAAGTGTTTGGCTGCCAAGCAACAGTGGATAGGCCCCCCCCGCGGCTGTTGACAGATCTTTATGAAATGAAAAAAAAAAAAGAAAAAAGAAAAAGGAAAGAAAAGAAACAGCGGTGATTGTTGGCCTTTTTACAACTG
>OLKM01002443.1:7500-15000 GCA_900291075.1 Melanogrammus aeglefinus
CCTCGGCATGCATGGAGGAGGCGGAGCCGCCGTGGCCGTGGCCGTGGCCCTTACCCCGCCCCAGCGCCTCCCTGCGGGGCTTCTGCCCCTCGGCGAGCAGGGCCTGCTCCTGGAGCAGCGCCCGGGCCCGGTCCAGGAACAGCCCCGGGTCCAGGTCGGATAGCTCGTTGTCGGAGCGCATGTCGTCCCCGCCCCGGTCGTCGCCGCCCCCGCCGTCGGAGCGCGCCGGGCTGTCCTCGGACATGTTGCCCAGGTCGTGGTGGTGCGCGTCGCCGTGGCCGTCGTTGTGTTCCGAGTCGTCGGTCGAGTCGTAGATCTGGAAGAACTTCTCCTGCAGCTGGCGGAGCTGCTTCTGCATGTCCTCCAGCTGCAGCTTTAGCTGCCGCCGCTCCTCCTGCTTCTGCTCCTTGCGCTGGCACACCAGCTGGGTGAAGCTCTGCTGCTGCTGCTGCGGCAGCCGCTGCTTGCGCTTGTTCTCCCGGCTGCTGCCGCCGCCGCCGCCCCCGACGCCGTTGCCGCCGCACGCCTCCCCGCCCCTCGGGCTGCTGGGGGCCTGCTGCTGCTGCTGCTGCTGCTGCTGCTGCTGCGCTGCCTGGGAGGGCAGGGGAGGGGGGCAGTCCATCTCTAGCTCCCGCTCGGCGTCCGCCTCCCGGACGCGCTCCCCGGAGTGGCGGGAGACGGCGGGGATCCCCACGCTGGGCGAGTGGCTCATGCCGCGGATAATGTTCTCCACGCGGGCGCGCTTGGCCCGCAGGTGCTCGTCGTTCAGCCGCTCCATGTCGAAGGCCCCCAAGCCGGGGGGCCGGCCGAACGGGGACAGGGACTCCTGGGGGCTGGAGTCCTGGGAGGAGTTGCTGCAGGCGTCCTCCTGGGGCGCCTCCGAGCCGATGCTGGAGAGCCCCGAGCCGGGGAAGCCCCCGTCGCCGGCCCTCTCCCCGCGGTCCCCGCGGTCCCCGCGGTCCACCCGGTCCCCCCGGTCCCCTCCGCCGTTCTTGGCCATGTTGTTCTTGAGGAGCTGGGAGATGATGGTGGCCCCTGGGAAGGGCATCATGGCCTCCTCGTACGAGTTGGCCCTCTTCAGAAGCTTCCGGAGGACGTTGGACTTGGACTCGCTGTCGTTGGCCGAGAGGGGCCCGCCCCCGTGAGGCTGACCGACGGAGCAGTCCAGGGAGTCGGCGTCCGAGCCGTGGTGGGAGTGGGAGTGGGAGCTCAGCGAGTTCATGGCACCGAAAATGGCGGCTTTGGCGCGGGCGATGTGGTCAGTGTGGGTCAGGGTGGCGGTGGCGGCGATGGTGGCGGTGGCGAGCGGCGGCGGCGTTGGCGGCGCTGCCCACGGTCCTCTTGACTCCGATGTCGACGCGGCGTCTCTTGGTTTGTCTGCTCAGGAGGGAGTCGCTGTCATGGTCCTGCATCACGGGCCGTGTGTCTATGTGGCCATATCCCGCGGAGCTTGGCCTCGGGGGATCAGAGCCTCGGCGGTCGGACCTGAGAACGGCGACACACACGCACACACACAGAGAGACACACACACACACACACACACGGGCACACACACGCACAGAGATACACACACAAACACAGAGGCGAAACACTCGTCAGAGGACTTGTGTTTGGCGGCGGGTTGACTCTGTGCATTTAAAACATACAATGAACTCGTACACGAACAAACGGTCTAGCAGGGGGTGAACGACGAGAATAGGAACATTTTATAACAACATCGCAGGGAGGAGTTTGAGGGGATTAAAAAAATAGACAATTCTCCGGAGAATGAGTTTATCTGGAGACGTTTTAGTGTAAGTCCATCAGTATGTGTTTCCACTGAGCGGGCTGTCTGTGGTTACATTAAGTGTGAGACGGAGAACCAATAACAATGTGTGTGTGTGTGTGTGTGTGTGTGTGTGTGTGTGTGTGTGTGTGTGTGTGTGTGTGTGTGTGTGTGTGTGTGTGTGGGTGTGTGGGTGTGGGTGTGGGTGTGGGTGGGTGTGGGTGGGTGTGGGAGGGGGGCGGGGGTTGGTGGAAGACTACAGCAATGATGGGGTCAGAATTAGGCCTTGTATCTACATTCCAGGGCAAAGTCCTACATTTTACCCTGTCCCATGTCACAAGCGGTGCGAGACTGAACCAGTTCCCACGGAAGACAAAGCTGCATATTATTATGATAATTACTTAAGTACTTGTCCTCATTTCCATGTTGTGTAGTGTGAGCCGGGATAAAAGCTATTAACTTGCAAAATCAAGTAAAACGAAATAAGGTTGGATTAAGATTATCCCACAAATTTGGCATAAACACGAAGAAAGAAGAAGAAGGATTTGTTTTTCTATCAAGGGTTATGTGAGGCTATATCGTAAGATTTACCAACACTCACAAATCTTTTTTTACATTAATCGGTTATAAAGCCTATGAGAAAAGTGACACATGAAAGAAACAATTAAAAAGGCCTATTGATTTTTTTTGTCCCGGCATGGGCTCACCTCAGTGTTTTTTTGCTTGTCTTTTCATCTGGCAAGGGCAGTTAATTCTGCTCAAATGAATAGGTCACGGGGTCAACGCCAGCAAGAATCAACCTAAAGCGCTCGAACAAAACCCCTAATGCCCCCTGAAAAGCTAAACGTTTTGTCACAATCGGCGTGCAGCAGTTACGTCTTAGTCGGCGACTCGTCAGTAGTGTGGAAACTGAGACGAACAAGATTATTTAAACGTTTAAATGTGCGAATGGGCAAACAATTTGGGAAACAAAAAAAAAAGGATCTACTTTATGACTAGTATAACACAAAAAAATAGGCTTTGGTTAAGTTTTTTTTATTATTATTGTTATTGAAATAAAGAGTTTTAAACTGTGCTATTAATTATCAAATGATTTTCGAGAAAAATGTAGACTTCTTAAATTGGTATTACGTAAACATTGTTTAAATAATTTTCAACAGAGAGAGCAAAATTAACTTATTCAAAAAAAATGTTCGTGTTGAAACCATCTATACATAATATTGTATTTATCTAAAAGGCCAATAAGATTGCCTTTGGAATAGTCTCCAACTAAAACGTAAGTGATTACGATTTATCCTAATATTAATTATAATGATGGGATTTAGCTCTCTTCAGATGCGCAGTGTACACAGCATGCACGGACACGTACACGCCAACACACGCGCGCGCGCGCACACACACACACACACACACACACACACACACACACACACACACACACACACACACACACACACACACACACACACACACACACACACACACACACACACACGGGCGCGCTTTAACGAGCAATTGTTTTAATTAGGCTACATTTAAAATACAGGGTCCATAAATGTATTATTTTATCACGTAGTCCGGGGTCATGCCCCGGGCCTTAATGCACCAGTAGGCCCACCGTGGGACGACTGTCTAAACGTCAGTCAAATAATCTGCTCGGCTACATTTAGGGAAGAGACTAAACGCGGGCATGTAAGACCAAAATGTGGCAGAGATGTTTAAACGCTCGCCTGCTTCGTTCAGACCAATTTCCTCTAAAAGAAAACCGAGAAACAGCCCATCTCTATCAACAATAGTTTGGTGAACGATGGTTCCTCAAGCCTCGACTTGGGTCTCCAGCAACAAGTTCAACACAAGGGGAAGATGAGATACATCTCAAAGCGAACCTTGACTCTTCCAAACCCCAGCCTGCACCCTAACAATGGGCTCCGTGGTAATGGCTGGAAATAGTCCCGGACACCTGTCTTTCTCCAGGGCGCACCTGTCCCCGCACTGCCCATGCGCACTGGCCTCACTCGGAAGACCTTTCAACAATTTCAAGGAAATATGAGCACGGATGAACAATGACTTCACCCCCACTCCCAAGCAGGCTTACCCTTTATCTTTCCTTTAACGCAGTGTTAGGAATATACCGTGTCGTCGTGCGGGACGGATAACTCACTACGATGTGGATAACGACCACAAGTGAAGTTCAGCTCATCCATTCCCAATAAGTATTGCGCCTATGTTTCGCATTTCAGATAATTAAAAGAAAGAGATCCGAGCTATGCCTAATGGGTGCGAATTTGAATATCAGAACAGCCAACAGTGACACCATGTCGGTCCCACTACTACTTTCCAGCGAATTGACTTTGGACGGCAGTGGACGACATGAGTTTACGCACTATAAAACCACCAACCCTCACCCCATCTTAACAAAAATTACTGTAATATTAACTATGAGAAGAATAATTAAATTCTACGTTCATGATGATGTGATAACGTGAATTAACTCGAGAAGCTCACACTGGACACACATGTACATCGGTCCAGTCAACGGGACACCGAGAGAAACTGCAGACGGCGAAAGAAACCGCGGATGTTTAGCGATCATCGCAACACCAACCCCACATTATTGTTCCACGATATAACGCACAATAATACAGAGAAAGACTTGACAAAGTTACGATTCAACTCCTTTGCCTGGTAAGGTTTTATGTTATACGTTTCCACCGAACCATCAATGCACAATTCTAGGCTGCTGCTGCTGATGTGTCCCACAAACGAAGGTGAGCGCGTCGTGGGTCCGAACAACTAACGAGGAACAAGCATGGAACCACCGCGTCGTGAACCGAAATAAAGCCATATTATTTTTTATTTGTTCGTTTAGTGTTTTTTGTCCGCCCACCGAGTCCAGGCCACGCAGGAGATCGAAAGAGAGGGAGGTATCTGAGGAACAGGGTACTTACCCGGGAGATGAAGGGAATAAAGAAACTCCGTTAGGGGCGAGCGAGGAGGAAAAAAAAAAGAGAGAGTGCAGCTCGTTCGCTTGGACGATGGCGCACCAAATAGTATCTCTGAGGAACCGGGAGCGGAATAAAGTGAAGAACCGAGATGAACCGAGAGTCACTGCGGGACAGGAGACACAATTGGGCTCTTCGGCTCCGGGTCTGCCGCGACTCCGAAAGGGACTGGCGTCGTATCAGCTCGAGAGAGAGGAGAGAGAGCGAGAGAGTGTGTTCCAGTGTGTGTGTGTGTGAGAGAGTGTGTCTCCGAGGCGCGCGGGATGCAGAGCTTTGATGCTGGAGCTCTCCTCCTCCACCACTAAGATTCACTTTAAGACTCCGCTGAAGGAAACAGGAAGACGGCGCGTCACGGGCAGCGTGACGTCCGCAGCGCACCAATAAGAGGACGGAGGAGGAGGAGGAGGAGGAGGACGGAGGACGGAGGAGGAGGAGGAGGAGGACGGAGGAGGACGGCGCGTCGGGCCGGACCGAGGAGCAAGGACTTGGACACACGCAACAAAAAAAAGAAAAGAAAATATATAGGACATACAAAAAAAAAGCAAGAGAAGAGAGGACGAGAATAAAAGAAATGCAGCACTTAGATCAAACTTTGGTCGCAGTGAGTGTCATTGTTAGTTGGTGGATGGGTTGTTTCGGGTGGTTTTATTATTTTTCTTTTAGGGCAATTTGGATAATATTTTGATCCACTCGTAGACTCAATTGGAACAGATTCAGACTTTCATCAGGTTGTGTTTTGTTAATAGTTGTGAACGCTTCGCCTTGTCGCTTGGTTATCATGCATGTTTAAAGTAGAGATGGCCCCTGAAAACCTGTTCATAATGTTTTCAGTGGCGTTCGTTTCTGTTTTCAGAAATCGCAAATGCGTACACAACTCACACGTTCGCGTGGCTGATGTTTTGCATATTCAGATAACACGAGAGTTGGTGGATATTCACCATTACGCACGCCCCGTGGAGACGCGCTGGTCGTTAGTGGCAAACCGTGCGCCGCTTGCTGCTCCCCACAGACACCACGACGGTCTCCCCTCGTTGTAAGAGCTTTTAGAGTCTCATCATATCAATTAAATTATTTGACCGTATTCTAAGTTATTATTTTTCTTAATAATAAGGGCTGCACACTGGAGATTTGAATTAAGATCAGACAGGTACAGGCGAGCGTCGAACCAGAAAGAAATTATCGCAATTGCAGGGAAAAAGCTCAGTCGTCTGTGTGCCTGAACGATTGTGAAGCAGATGTCATTGGAATGAATGCAAGTTATTGAGATCCATCCCATAATTGTGTCGTTTTCCCACCTGTAACGCTGAACCGCTATAGCCGTTTCAATGGCTGATAAATAACGTTATTTTGGGGTCTAAATGATTTTCTATATTCCATTTAAATAAACAATCTTGTTCATAAGGTAGTTAATAAATATCCACTATTTGACACCTTTAGAAAACATGTGCTGTACTTTTTACCTTTGAAAGAGGCCATAGTTTTAGACCATACACAGTTTAGTTAAAGGAATTCTGTTGACAGTTTACTTCATTTTGCAATAGAGAGAAATCGTGATGACCTGAAAAATGGAAGACCAGATTAGTAATTTAACATATATCGTTTGCTTTGTTATAATAATAATAATAATAATAATAATAATAATAATAATAATAATAATAATAATAATAATAAAAATAATAATAATAAAATAATAATAATAATTCTAATTAAATTACATGATATTATACATTTACATGTAGAAGGTTTATTTATAATATTCGTTTTATTATTTTATTAATATTATCATTATTATAATTATAGGCCTAATGATTAATAGATCATCCTCGTCATCATCCTAGACTACTACAATTTAATCGGCAACGTAGCGTTGAATTTGTTGTTGAGACCCCTGTAAAGGAAACTTTGTTTTCATCATGTGACATCATCATTGTTATTCATTTGGAGCAAATCGCATTTTAAACGCATTTCTTTTTTTAAATGCCCTCCGGACCAACAGGATTCCGGAGCTCTTCACCACAAATCTTATTTTCCACTGGCGTGGGGTGCCAAAGAGGAAAGGCGCGTCTCTTTTCCATGTCGCAAGCAAGTGTTTTTTAGCACGAATAAATTGCAACAAAGTCAGCAAAGTGCAGTGTCTGGAGTGTCTTTTCCAAAGCAGGTGTCCGGCGGGCAGGCCAGCCCCTGCCCCGGCTCCAGCCTAGTTCACCGGGCACCAAATCCCCGCGGTGCCCTCGACGCGTTTACGCAGCGTGGAAAAACAGGGCCTGGACATTAAAGGACCAGTGTTTGGAAAGGGAAGGCTCGGGTGAGGTGTAGAGGAAACGTGTTCGTTAGCAGCGGCCCCTCTTATCTCCCCCCTGTTCCAGGTGGATTGACCGTATTTATTTCAAACTTACTTTCCCCTCTTTGGGGATCAGATCGACGCGCGGCCGACGGCTGGATCCACACACAGGTTTATGGGGGTGAGATTAGGGAGCATGGCCCGGGACGTGGCATTAAGAGAGGAGAAGAAACGGGACGCTCTCTCGGAGGGATTACACAGGGACATTTCTATAACAATTAAACACAGCAGATAAAAGGTCGGAGTGAAGAATAGTCACTGGCCTATTTTTCCATTGGATGAATTTGCAAAAGTGATAAAAATAATGCCCAACAGTCCGGAAGAAAAGCACGACAACATATTATTAAAATGAAATTATAACGCAAATATTATATTAGTATAATTATCAGTAT
>OLKM01002443.1:25000-35701 GCA_900291075.1 Melanogrammus aeglefinus
TGTATGTGTGTGTGTGTGTGTGTGTTTGCGTGTGCGTGTGTGGTGCGTGTGCGTGTGTCCATGCTTGTGTGTATGTATTTGCGTGTGCGTGTGTGTGTGTGTGTGTGCGTGTGTGTGTCTGCCTCTGGTTGTCACGGGGACATGCATTCAGCGTTATGTCCTCTAGACCCCCACCCCCACCCCCCCATCCCCCCACCCCCTCTCTGAAAGACAATATAACTTACCCCTATCCTCTGTTGTCCACCCCAGACACACTCGTTTTAAATTCAGACGCAAACCCATATCTATGTATATATTTGCATTTTCTGCCAAGTGCTGCACTTTCTTCTGGTCGCTACACAAACAGAAATTCTTATGCGTTCTATTTGTTGTTGCTTCGTTTTTTTTCCACTCTCATTCTCTTTCAGCGGAAAAAAAGCGAGCGAGAGACAATGAGATGAAATGGGAGCGAGATAAAGAGAGAGAGAGAGGGATGTCCATCTGGTCGAAGGCTGGCTCTCCAGTAGTGTCTGGCAGCCACCGCTCTGCGTGAAGCGGTGCTGCCATTCCAGCCCAACGCGGGCCCTGTCTTGACCCAGATCAGGAGCCCCAATCGGGGCCACTGGTCGACTGGTCCTACCCCTCCTACACCCCCACCAGCACCACCAGCACCACCAGCACAAAATCAAAACCACAACCACCAACATCATATCCAACATCGCCAACCCGGCCGCCAACACCATATTCACCACCACCACCACATCACAAACCACCACCACCACAGCATCCACCAACACCACCACCACCACCACCACCACAACATCCACCAACACCACCACCACCACAGCATCCACCAACACCACCACCACCACCACCACCACCACCACAGCATCCACCAGCACCACCACATCACAAACCACCACCACCACAGCATCCACCAACACCACCACCACACACGACCCATCCACCAACACCACATCCACCACCACCACCAACTACACCACACCACCACCACACCCATCCACCAGCACCACCAACACCACCACCACCACCACCACCACAGCATCCACCAACACCACCACCACCACAGCATCCACCAACACATCCTCCACCACCACCACCACCACCACCACCACATCCACCACCACCACCAACACCACCACCACCACAGCATCCACCAACACCACCACCACCACAGCATCCACCACCACAACATCCACCACCACAGCATCCACCACCACAACACCACCACCACCACACACACACCCACCACCACCACCACCACCACCACCACCACACCACCACCACAACATCACACCACCAACAGCATCCACCACCCACAACATCACCACACCAAACACCTACAGGACATCCACCACAACCACACACCACACCACCATCACCCACCCCATTCCCTCCCCCTCTGCGCCCCCACCCTGCCGGCGTGCAGAGCTCTTAAGAATAAAGTTGTGTGAGATTATCAGATGGTCACTTAAGTGGAACAGAGGGAGCCAGGGAGGAGGGGGTAAAGTGCTGTCCTCTTAGCCAAAGATTATCCTTTAAAACGAGGAGACGGCCGCAGACGGCCAGCCCATGGAGGAGGAGAGGTGCGCTTAGGAGAAGGATGTGTGGGGCGGCGGGGTGCTGTCACCGCCGACAGGGAGAGAGGGAGGGGTGCAACACATGTCTAAGGAAGAAGACATAGTTTTTAGAAGAACAAGAAGAAGAAAAAAAAGAGAGAGAGAGGGAGAGAGAGAGAGAGAGAGAGAGAGAGAGAGAGAGAGAGAGAGAGAGAGAGAGAGAGAGAGAGAGAGAGAGAGAGAGAGAGAGAGAGAGAGAGAGAGAGAGAGAGAGAGAGAGAGAGAGAGGTAGAGAGAGAGAGAGAGAGAGCGAGAGAGAAAGATGAATATAGAAATGGAGAGAAGGAAAGAGAGAGAGGGCAAGCGAGAGAGAGGGGGAGAGAGAGAGTGGGAGTGGGAGAGGAAGAGAGAGGGACAGAGAGAGGGAGAGATAGCAGGAGAGGGGCTGAGATGGACAGATAAAGACAGGAGGAAGCAGGAAGGATGAGGCGGAGATAGGGATTAGGGAGTGAAAACACTGCTTATGCTCACTGGCCGGAATAAGAGCCAGTGTCCCCGCTGCATTCTGGGTAATGGGTGTAAATGGGCGCAAACCCGTATTTATCAAACAACTGAAATGAAAATGGTGACCTCAACAAAAAGGTCAGCTTGGTCTCTTACAGCATTAAGAACAGGAATGTGTGTGTGTGTGTGTGTGTGTGTGTGTGTGTGTGTGTGTGTGTGTGTGTGTGTGTGTGTGTGTGTGTGTGTGTGTGTGTGTGTGTGTGTGTGTGTGTGTGTGTGTGTGTGTGTGTGTGTGTGTGTGTGTGTGTGTGCGCATGAGTGTGAGGCACTTTCAGGCCTGTTTTCACAATTAGCTAATTCCTCTCAAGTGAAAGCATCTTTCCCAAAATTACAAACAATTTGTCCTTTTACCAAAGTATTGCAGTAAGAAGACATGAGGTCCTGGAAAAGTTTGGCCAACAACATAATCATAATTATAATTGTATATTAATTAATGCACATTTTGCTCACTTCCCTGTTGAGGACGGTTAGTTTAAAAGTAATAAGGTCATTAACTACTTATTATTCTTTTTCTGCAATGTCACCCACGACAAAGTTTGATTCTGAATGTCACTTTAAATGTGGGTGATGGGTGCATTATCGTCTTGGTAACTCTCACACAGGGAGGGCCTGCAGAGCCAGGGAGACACTTATCTTAAGACACTAAAAGTTAAATCAGGAAGCTCCCATTTCCTTTACATTTCTCATCTCTTCTTAACACCCCACACTTACTCCCACGCACGCCAGTCATTGCTGGCCCCTCCCATCCATCTCTCAACCAATCAGGGCCCTGCATGCATAACCAGGAATGCTCCAACCCACAGTGTATACAAACTTCTATCATTACTGGGTGTTGCTGTTGTTCTCATTGCGGTTCTTCATCCCCCACCCGTGGTACCTGTCTCCACCTTTCTGCTGACTCGCTCTACCTCGTAAGCCACACGCCAACCCACTGTGCTGTTGGTTTTGACACGGGCGTCTCCCTGATGGAGCTGGGTAGCTAACGACTCTATCTGCACCGAGGGGGCTGCCCTGGGATTAAAGATTCAGATGCCAGATCACCAGGAATATGAATAACTCTTACATCTCCCCCAGACCCCCAGAACCCGGGAGCAGCCCGGAGGTCTTCATGGGGCAGACAGGTACAGAGGCCGTGAAGGGACAGAAGAGCAAAACGATTACTAATGGATGAGGTGGGGTGCATGGCGTACAATGCGTGTATGCATTATCCGTTGGTCTCCACGTGAATCGGCAATTCAAGAGACAAAGAGAAGGAGAGAGAGAGTGGGAGAGGGTGATGGAGAGAGAGGGGGAGGGGGAGAAAATGGGAGAGAGAGAAAGGTGGAGTTAGAGAGAGAGAGAGAGAGAGAGAGAGAGAGAGAGAGAGAGAGAGAGAGAGAGAGAGAGAGAGAGAGAGAGAGAGAGAGAGAGAGAGAGAGAGAGAGAGAGAGAGAGAGAGAGAGAGAGAGATAGAGGGGGAGAGAGATTGAGAAAAAAAGTATATTTTACTTTCATGTTTGCAAATGTCGATGTTTATGTTCCAAGCCAATAAAGCTCTGATGAATCGGATGGAATGGTGTGCGATGGATGGATGATACAGAAAGGTGATGGATTCTGAATGATTCGGTCACTGGGTCTCGCTAGTATTAGTGTCTCAATAATCAATACAACAATCAGGCATAGAAACCAATGGGCTATCATCTGACCAACCTCCATCTCATGCTGTCTCGCTGTCACACACGCACACGCAGACACGCACGCACGCACACACACACACACACACACACACACACACACACACACACACACACACACACACACACACACACACACACACACACACACACACACACACACACACACACACACACACACTCGCTCACTCCTTCTCAAGCTAACTCTCTACCCCGCTCACTCTCTCACGCTCTGTCTCTCCCCCTTCCCCTCTGTGTGTAGAGGAGGCAATTGGGTTTAAAGGATGAGAGAGGGAGAGGGAGAGAGAGAAAGAGAGAACGATGAAGAGAGGGAGGGAGAGGGAGAGAGAGAGAAAGAGAGAACGATGAAGAGAGGGAGGGAGAGGGAGAGAGAGAGAAGAGGAAGAAGAAGGGTGGAGGGAGGGAGGGAGGAGGGGGTCCACATTAATCTCGTCATTTTCATTTCTCTTACCCGGTGGGATTAGAATGATTTTATTTAAACTGTCAGCACTTGAGCTGCTGGATTGAGAAATCTGGATTTTATAGGGATTATTATTACAGAGGAAATGCTAGGCATGGACACACAAACACACAGCCACACACTCTCTCTCACACACACACACACACACACACACACACACACACACACACACACACACACACACACACACACACACACACACACACACACACACACACACACACACACACACACAGACACACAGACACATTCTGTATCATGGTATTTGTTCTTTGTGAGTGTGTGTGTGTGTGTGACTGTGTGTGTGTGTGCATGTGTGCGTGTGTGTGGGGGGGGGGGGGAGCCATACACACGCAGGTCTTAACAATGCATTGCACTCCAAACACTTATGCACACAATTACATTAAGGATATGTGGTTGTACAATTGATATCTGTGAGTCGTATAAAGGGGTACTGATTTTAAGGGGGACCCAGACACATGACACGCGCAAACACACAGCCATACACACACACACACCGACCTTCAAAGTTAATGTTGCTAATTGTTCATGATCTGGTACAATTATTCATTAAAATCGAAATCTTTAGTTTGGCATTAAGCATCTCAGCTAATGCAACTAACAACTATTTATTTGTCACAAGAAGACACACACACTTGTGCACACGCACACACATGCAAACACACAGACACACACAAGCACACACACACACACACACGCACACACGCACACACACACGCACACACACGCACACACACGCACACACACGCACACACAGAAACAGTCCTTGACCCTTATTAGAAAAGGATGGGGATGGCCCAGTAACCAAAACCTCCCTCTTTGTGTGTATTTGTGTGTGAGAGAGAGTATGTGTATGTGAGCATGCGCCTGAGTGTGCTTGTGTGTGTGTGTGTGTGTGTGTGTGTGTGTGTGTGTGTGTGTTGTGTGTGTGTGTGTGTGTTGTGTGTGTGTGTGTGTGTGCGTGTGTGTGTGTGTGTGTGTCAGATTTACCATCTAATCTACATTAGGATAAGGCTTTCACTGCTCAGAGAGCGAGAGAGAGAGAGAGAGAGAGAGAGAGAGAGAGAGAGAGAGAGAGAGAGAGAGAGAGAGAGAGAGAGAGAGAGAGAGAGAGAGAGAGAGAGAGAGAGAGAGAGAGAGAGAGGGAGAGGAGGAACAGAGGAGCGAGCCTCACCTTTTCATCCTGGGCGCTGGCCTCTTTAGCCGGCCGTCATTACATTAAAGGATGAGAAGCGGTATTTAAAGATACCATCCCAGTCATCCCTTTAATTTCTCTTTAGTTAAGAGAACCCCCCCCCCCCCCATCCCCCCCCGCACACACACACACACACACACCACACACACACACACACACACACACACACACACACACACACACACACACACACACACACACACACACACACACACACACACACACACACACACACTCTCCGGTCCCTCTTACTGTTCCGCTAAATGTCTCTTCATCCCACTGATGGATCTTTGTCTCCGTGACAATAACACGGGTGCGGTGGTCTCTGCTGGAGCTCCTAATCCCACATTAATGCTTCAGATTTGGGCGGATGGGTGGCATATCGAGGCCCTTAGAAAGACCTGGGTTCTTAAAAAGAGCTCAGCCCTTAAAAAGAGCGGGGCCAGGGGTTCGGCCCCTTGGGACTTAAGAATTTATGCATTTTGGTCAAAAATACTGGAGAAATATAGTACACTTGGTGGGATCCAAACTAAGACATTTTCTATAGAAAGAAATATATGCAATAAAAAACACACATATATATAGTTTATAAATATACATATATACAAATATATACTGTATATAAATATATATATATATTTATATACCAAGTTTTGTCTCACCAAAAATGAAACCGCTGTTCCATTGAAGTCGCAAGGAACCCCCTGAGAAAGGAAGCGTTGGGAAAGTATGCGAACCGGCTCCATTGAAGTTGGGACAATGAGGGCTCTGTGCGATGCACTCTGGAGGCCTGGGTGGAGCGAACCCCATCCTAATGGGGCGGAGAGCTGGAGGGAGAGGAGCTGGACTGAGGAGCTTCCCACTGATCACTAGTGATGTGCGTCACTTTGGGAAATGACACACTTTTTAGAACACTCATCACATCGACCCCGAGACCCCTTCTTGATCCCTCTAGGTCACGTATCGCGTTTCGGTTTCTTGCTTCAGATCAGATCTGGCCACGACTCAAAGTAACTTTGATCAAAAATCACAAGGTGAACAGAACAATCAATGGCAGACCAATCAGAGGCAGACCAATCAGTGGCGGACCAATCAGTGGTGGACCAATCAGTAGCCGACCAATCAGAGGACGGACCAATCAGTGGCCGGCCAATCAGTGGCCGACCAATCAGAGGACGGACCAATCAGTGGCGGACCAATCAGTGGCAGACCAATCAGAGGACGGACCAATCAGCGGCCGACCAATCAGCTGTGGATCAATCAGTGACGATGACACGGCCAAGCAGGCTGCATTCTGCAGAACTTCTGAAACTACCCAAGGAAAGTGGACAAAATCAAAAGAGCAAGAGAAAACTTTTTTATACAATATTGAAGTCCACATTGGCACATAAGGCCTTTCTCAGAGGAGAGGATATTTTAGCTTCACTTCTGACCTGATTCGGTAAGACTGAAGAGAGCAATACTCGCTTCGTTGCGTGATCTGGTTGGCAGGAGTTATTAGGACAAGAGGAAGGTTTATTTAAGGCGGGATCCATATGTGGAAATCAATAACTGGCCAGACAAGAGCAGATTGATCCTCAGTGAGAAACAGACACCTGGATTTGATGGTCACTCAAGGTTAGGTCAAAGCTACTGTTCAAAACATCCCATTTATTCATTTTTATATATATTTGATATATTTGTTTGACAAATGAGGCTTCAAATTGTAGATTTCTTAGAAAGAACAATGCACATTCATTATTTAAAAAAAATTAAAATGTTTGCATTCGGTTTTGCATTCCAAGGATAATTTCAACACTTAATTAAAATACAGTCTATATATATTTTTTTTTTAAACAGTAACATTTTTCCTGACTTAAATTAGTATAAAGTTTACATAGAGACACTATAGACACGCACCCACATGTACAAAGAAATAACCAAACAAACAAATAGATCCACTACTGCACACACACTGCAATGCACACACACACACACACACACACACACACACACACACACACACACACACACACACACACACACACACACACACACACACACACACACACACACACACACATGCGCGCGCACACACACACACAGATGCCCTCACACACAGATGGACACACACACATAGACGCGCACACCCACACACACGGACACCCAACACCCAACCAACCCACCAGAGTCTTGTGAAGTAGGCTAAGCAGGCCACAGTGGTCACCCTTCTACTGCTCTCTCCCAGTCTACAGTATGGCCATGAAAGGACAAGGGGGGGGGGTGGCAGCGGGGGTGATGGGGTCGACGGAGATGAGAGAGAGAGAGAGAGAGAGAGAGAGAGAGAGACAGAGAGAGAGAGAGAGAGAGAGAGAGAGCATGGGGTTGGATGGGAGGTGTTTGGGCAAGGGAGGTTTTGTTGGGGGAGGCATGGGGTGAGAGAGAGAGAGTGCGGGGGGGGGGGGGTTGGATGGGAGGTGTTTGGGTCAGGGGTGGGGGGGGGGGGGGGCATGGGGTGATGGAGACGAGAGACTGAGATAGTTAGAGAGCAAGGGTGGGGGTGAGGGTGCGGGTGAGGGCGGGGGTGTAGCCATCTTCCAGGGGACATCTGTCACAGTGGGCAGCGTGTGAGCTGCTCTCGCCCCTGCCAGCGCCCTGACCCATGCATTCTCTTGCATGACTGGCCAAGAACTATGAGACTTTATAAAGGGGGGGGGGGGGGGGGGGGCAGAGGGGCTGCAGCCCCTGCCCCGGCGGCCGGGAGACCCCGTAGCGCCTATAACCCTCATACCCTCTGGACGGTGGGGTTAAGTAATCTCCTGCGTGTCCTGCGAGGCGGGGATAAACGCTAAATCCTCTCCCAAGGGGACGCCTAATGGTGTATCGGTAAAGGTCACGCAGTCCGCTGAAATGTACACATAATCACGGTCACAAGAACCGTATACAACCCCCCTTCCCCCCCCCAGCGGACCACCGACCGGGCACCCGACACAACACTGGCCACTCTGGGGTCTGCGTTGAGATTATTGACGGTCCTACAAAGGAATAACAGTAATTGTGATTATAGGATCGACTCAACAAGTACAAATTCCCCCGGGTCGAATCGGGTCGAATTCCCCCTCGACCCGAACCCCCAGCCCCCCACCCCCCCCCCCCCCCCCCCCCCTTCCTCAGGCCTTCAAAAGAACACAAAAAGAACATAATAACCGACGAAGAAAAAACAGAACCAGACGGATGGAGAGGGACGCTCGTCTCCGGAGGGTTCCGTGGGTCCACCAGCTCGACCCACGCCGTCGAGGTCTGTGGCGTGCGGCCGGCCCGCGGAATACCGTTGACGCTGAACGGAACGCTGGCACCGGGCGGGTACGAGTGGGCGAGCTAGGGGGAGCGGCGGGCCTTCTGTCGCAGGTGCTGTACACGAGAGTAAACAAACACAATAACGCACATGCACAGACGCCGTCACACACACACACACACACAGACACACACACACACACACAGACACAGACGCCGTCACATGCACACACACACACAGAGGCACAGACGCCTGCACTGACGGGCATAGAAGCACACAAACACACACACACACACGCACACACAAACACACACACACACACACACACACAGACACACACACACACACACACACACACGCACATACTAGGGCATGGATGCACCCCACAGAAACACATACCAGGCAAGGGGTAATCAGCCACACACACACACACACACACACACACACACACACACACACACACACACACACACACACACACACACACACACACACACACACACACACACACACACACACACACACACACACATTCACAAAGATTTGTGCACATTCACAAACATATACAAGTGAAGTACAATGGAGTCTTTGTGTGTTGTGTGCATGTGTGTGTGTGTGTGTGTGAGTGTTTGTGTGTGTGTGTCCGCCAGGCCATCCTTTTCTAATCTGGGATTATACTATTCCTATTCTGATGGAAGCGGAGCAGACAAAGCCTTATTTCATGGAAGGAAACGAGCAGTAATGATGTTAATGCCTCAATCTGCACCGTTTAACCATTAAATACCTCCTCTCCCTTTACTTGCTGCCACTCTCTCTCTCTCTCTCTCTCTCTCTCTCTCTCTCTCTCTCTCTCTCTCTCTCTCTCTCTCTCTCTCTCTCTCTCTCTCTCTCTCTCTCTCTCTCTCTCTCTCTCTCTCTCTCTCTCTCTCTTTATCTCTCTATGACGCACAGTGTCTTCCACACACAGGAACAGAGACACACGGACACACATGGATATTCATTTAAATAAACAAAACCTTTAATCCTGTGATGTTCCTGTTTTACTGTATTTACCTATCGGTGCCTTTTTTGTGCAAACATCTTCACGTGTGCACCTGTGTGTGTGTGTGTGTGTGTGTGTGTGTGTGTGTGTGTGTGTGTGTGTGTGTGTGTGTGTGTGTGTGTGTGTGTGTGTGTGTGTGTGTGTGTGTGTGTGTGTGTGTGTGTGTGTGTGTGTGTGTGTGTGTCCATGCATGCGTGTGTCCTATTATGAGCGATGCACAATACACTATAGCCACTCCCAGGGGCAGGGAAATGTGACACTGAAATTGTCCATTAACACACTATCAGCGCTATTCTCTGCGCTGTGTCACGCTTCCCTAATCCATTTGGGGCTTTTGTGCTCAAACTATCCCTCTCTCCCGACGGTTACGTGACAACAATGATGTGGATGTATCACATTTATTGGTACAGGTTTTTAAAAACAGCCGCTCAATAAAACACAATGTAGAAGAGCGTATACATCGATCTGCCTCTCTCCGTCTGCAGTAAACACGTCTGGCGTGATAGACCCTTTTTAAGAGGTCTTCCAAGAATTTTCCCTTTTCCTTTCGGGAGCTGAGATTTAGGGCTTGATACCTGGAGGGAGAGTGGTGTTGGGGTTGACCCCGGAGCCAGGGTGGAGAAACTCTGGGGAGGGCTGACGGAGGTGGTGGAGGTGGTGGAGGTGGTGGAGGTGGTGGAGGTGGTGGAGGTGGTGGAGTTGTTGGAGGTGGTGGAGGTGGTGGAGGTGATGGAGCTGGTGGAGACATTTGTGGGTGAGGAGGGGTGATGATGGCTGTGGATGTTTTTGTGTGTGTGTGTGTGTGTGTGTGTGTGTGTGTGTGTGTGTGTGTGTGTGTGTGTGTGTTTGTGTGTGTGTGTGTGCGTGTGCTGTGCCTCTTTGTCCGTCTATA
>OLKM01002443.1:50568-53068 GCA_900291075.1 Melanogrammus aeglefinus
ACAGCCAGACAGACAGACACTCACACACACACATACATACGCACACACACACACACACACACACACACACACACACACAAACACACACACACACACACACACACACACACACACACACACACACACACAGACTCACCACACGCACACACAGTTACTACACATATCACGCACACACACACAGACACTAGCACGCACACACAGTTACACACAGATACACACACACACACACACACACACACACACACACACACACACACACACACACACACAAACACACACACACATACAAACACAATCACGCACACACGCTGTCCCCGTCGTCACACTCTGTCGTCCAATCCGCCGTCTGGAAAAGCCTGGAAAGTCACAAGCCAAACGAGTGACCTAAACAACCTCGCCACACGCACGTACAACCCCCCCACCTCCACCCTCCTCCACCACCCCCCCGCCTCCTTCCCCTGTGTCGCAGCGAGGGCGGCCTCTCAGAGTTCACCCAGCGCGTGGCTTCCTCCAAGACCAGCGCTCCCCTGCCACGCAGTCTGATCTCCAACGGCCACTAACAGGATTCACCGCCACCCCCCCCCCACACGCTCAGTCAGGGGGGGGTCAGAGGTCGGACGCGGGCGTGTGTGTGTGTGTGTGTGTGTGTGTTGTCGTGTGTGTGTGTGTGTGTGTGTTGTTGTGTGTGTATCTGTGTGTAACTGTGTGTGCGTGCTAGTGTCTGTGTGTGTGTGTGTGTTTGTGTGTTGTTGTGTGTCTTTGTCCAGGTGGGTGGACCCTTAGTTCTGACGGCAGAGGTGGCCCTGTGGTCAACGCGTCCCCTGTTTTTCTGTCCCTCTCTGGCCTCCTCTACCCCCCCCGCCCCTACCAACCACACCCCCCCCCCCCCCCGGCCCGCCCACCTCTCGCCCTGCCGTGGAAAATAGCAGGAAGCGTATATCTGTCAGTGGCCATTCAGGAGATCACCTGTAAGGAAACGAAGAGGCAGCGGACCTGCTGACACAATCCTCGGTGCACACAGCAACACATCCTGGTTCAGACGGGATCCGGCCCAGACGCCCGGGACCCGGCACAGCACGGCGGGTCGCCGGGCTTCCTGCCCCCGCAAGGCCCAGGGAGGGGGGGGGGGGGGGGGGGGTGGAGGTGGAGGTGGGGAGGGAAGTCATCAGTATATGAAGGTGATTTTTCATTTTGCAGAGAGAATGGCGGAAAGAGTTTGAGGTTTGTTGTTCAGGGAGAGAGGGGGAGGGAGAAAGAAGGAGAGAGAGAGAGAGAGAGAGAGAGAGAGAGAGAGAGAGAGAGAGAGAGAGAGAGAGAGAGAGAGCAGAGAGAGAGAGAGAGAGAGAGAGAGGGGGGGTGGAGAGAGGGGGGAGACAGAGAAATAGAGGGGAGGGAGAGAGAGAGAGGGGGGGGGAAGAGTAAGAGAGATGCAGAGATGGAGAGAGAGGGGGAGAGGGTGAGAAAGAGAGAGAGAGGGGTGAGAGAGTGAGAGATAGAGGGGGTTGAGAAAGTGAAAGAGAGGGAGAGAGAGTCGTTTGTCAAGTGACAATATATTACGGCACCAGTCTTGACTGCCTAAGAACTGAAATGTGCAATATATACTACAATTCAATTCGCTCGAAATGGAATGACACTAATTTTATGAAATTATCAGAAGTAACACAATTTTCTGGAAGCCCATTTTATTTTTAATAAACCGCCGCTTCAGAAATGGTCGTCACTCCTGAATAACCTCGGTGAGTCACCAATGTTTTTCAGTCGACGGCGGCTTTTTCTTAACCCTGACTCAGCGAACACGCGGTGCCGTTTGATCTCGCCCTGCTTGTTGTGACGTCGTGTTCCTTCCATTACAAAGAACGCCTCCGGAATACCAGGAAGCAGTGGCCCCTGGAGACACGGGAAAGAGACCCTGTTTATCCCCAAGCAAAAGCCCCATCCACATGACTGAGACCCAGCCCAGCAGCACCTGGCCCCGGTGGCATGCCAAGTTCAGCCGCTCGCACACACAACGACGCCCGCTGACAAGATACGAGCCGCCCCAATAGCCCCCCGCACCCCCCCCCCCCCCCGCAGCCCAGGGACGAAACAAATAGACCCAATAATTACAGCAATCACACCGCAGAGAGTCCTCACAAACTCTCTCAAGGGGGGCAAATATTTGCAGGATGCGAATATGTGTTGACACATTTTCCCAAACAAACAAGCAGAACAAATGACGCAGTCCCCCGGCTGCCATTTTGGTTTTGACGAAGGGGACAGGTGAGAGCGAAAACAAAGAATAAACTGACCATCACATGACCATCTCTGCTCTGACACTCGTGTTGATATGAGTCGTCTGATTGGCCGTTCTAAGACGGCGGAGGGAAAAGGTGTGGTGGCCGCTCATGTGATCGGTGATCAGAGAGCCAGAGGTGAGGTCTCCTCAGATAATGGCCCCCCCGTGGAACTTTTTATTTGTACAGGCATTCACCCAGGAAACAGTCATTACACTGCCACTAAA
>OLKM01002444.1:0-37500 GCA_900291075.1 Melanogrammus aeglefinus
TGATATGTACAGTGTTATGCAATATGAAGAAAACAACAAAGCTTTTGAGATGGCAGGCTCTCCTGTTATTCACAACACCGCATGGATGTGAGAAAGACCCACTCGGTCACACATTCTAGGCGCTGTCAGAGATTTGTAAGAAGAAGAAGGACAATAAGCCGTTTAATCAACCGTCTGATGGCTTTAGTCCAGCCTTGAAATATAGGCCACAATTTTTATTTTTATTTATTTCCAGTGCCACACTTTTTCCACAGCTGGCCTATTTCCTTTACCCTGGTTTAAATGTTAGCATTTACCATTTTGTTTACTTTACTAGTCCGCTGACAAACGCCCGCCCCCCTCGCCTAATGCAGCTGTAAATTAAAGTACCAGCTGCTCTCGGGTCACTATGCATGTCTGTCCCCCCCCCCAACCCCCCTACCTCTCCCCGCCCTGGGGGGCAACACAGACACAACCTCCGTGCTGTTTGAGCGCCACTGAGATTAAGTTAATGTTGGCGATGGTGTTAAAGGCGGCGCCCAGGGCCTTTCATGCCGTCTGTCGCCACTAGGGCTTGAACGATTCGGGGGAAATAATGGAGTTGCGATTATTCTAACCAATATTGCAATTGCTACTAATCAATTCATGTAAAAAAAACAGACATAAGGAACTTTAAAACAAAAAATCGCATAAACAAGCATAAATCATTCTACGATGATATGAACCAACACAACATTGGAAGCAGGCAAACATATAAACTGCCTCTTTCTTTTAAGTCGGCCCGATGTGTTGAGAAGAATTGATGCATGAAATTGCAATTTATAACATCTTATTGAAACTATTCAATTTAAATAAATAGATATGTATGAATTGTTTATTCAATCGCATCGTTTGCGATTTGAAAGTCACATTCTATTACATTGAGATGTCGGTTTGAATTTGATTAATGGCTCAGCCCTAGTCGCCACGCACTGCCCCATCATCATCATCATCATCATCATCGGTTTAGAGTCCGCTTTCCAGGCACCGCTGGGTTGGACTGGATTCTCGCTATGGCTTTCTTCCACCGGGAACGGTCCATGGCCATCTCCTGGTTGATGCCGAGTGCTTTCATGTCAGCTAGCACGGTCGTCTGCCAGGTCTTCTTGGGCCGGCCACTGGGTCTTGTCCCCTCCAAAGTTAATCGACACATTACTTTTTTCACACCAAGTCGTTCTCTTTCTTTCCTGACTACATGTCCATACCATCGCCCGTCTGCCTCTCCTCACCACATCCACTATAGGCCTCCACTCCCATCTTCTTGTCTCAGCTCTGCACTGGTCTTGTTTCTCCCTTAGCGACACACCGCACATCCTATCTGATCATTCCTCATCTCTGCTCTGTTCAGTTTTTCTTCATGCTCCACCTTCAGGGCCCATGTCTCACTTCTCGTACGTCATGCCACTTCTCACTGACGCAGGCCGAGTACACTTGACCTTTCATCTTTCAGGGATGGGGCCTTGGATGTTAGGAAGGGCATTGAAGTTCCCTGAACTTCTTCCATCCACTTCTTCACCCTTGTGGTCACACGCTAGGTCCACCCCCCCATCAGCGTTGAGGCATTGTCAACCGATGGTAGCAGAAACCTGGTCCACCAACCTCGTATGTCTCCCCCCCTACCACAAGCCCTCTCTTGCTCGGCTGTGTCTGATTGCGGAACTTCTCCCCTGCAACCGCTTGCATTGGAAAGGTATCACTTGCAGCTGACAGGCTGCCTTTTAACTCACTGCATCTCCGGTGGACCCCATTTTCTGACAGCCCCTGCACTGGATGGAGTTATTTTGCACTCCCTTCACACAAACTCCACGATGGCCATGCTCGACTGACTGCGGCAACAACTGTCCCAGGCCCGCACCCACCGACCAATGACCTTTTGACTTTGCCGCATTCACCTTCATCCCTTTCACTTCCAAGCCATGACTTCTCAGGCCACATAGCTTCTTTGGCTAGGTCTTCCCGATGCTGGGCCCATCAGTACCAGGTCGTCAGCATAGAGCAGCTCCCATGGTAGTCATCCCTCACTTCCTGGATACAAACGTCTCATGCACACCAGTGGCGAGAACAGCAGTGGGACTGGAGTACTGAGCCTTGGTGCACCCTACCTTACTTCAAGACCCATCACTATCACCACTTCCCGTTCTAATTACAGTGCAAGCTTTGCAGTAGAGAGTCATCACTGCCTTGACCAATCCCTCCCCCCACGCCAGACTTTCTTAGGGCCCACCTTCACCACCTCCTCTTGGGTACCGCTATCGAATGCTTTTTTCCAGGTCAACCAAAAGCATAGTAGCAGCCGCTTCCTCTTCTCCTGATGTTTCTCTTGCATCTGTCGGGTGACAAAGATGCATCTGTTGTACCTTTTCCGGCATGAAGCCACAACTGCATCTCATATCCACCTCTACCTGTGACCTCACCCTCCTTTCCAAACACCCTCTCTAGCAGTTTCATTCCATGCTCCAGCAGCCTTTATTGCCCTGTATGAACCCGCATGCGAGTGGATCACCCTTCCCCTTGAAATAGTGGCACCAAGGATGCTTTTTGTCCAGTCTTCTGGAATGTGCCCCTCAGAAATGACACTGTTGCACAGGTCAGTCATCCACTGCCACACCGACATCTCCTGCCGCCTTTAGGACAATTCTGCCACCATTCAGATGGCCCAGCTGGCCTTTCCATCCTTCATGGCCTTCAAGGCCTT
Source organism: Melanogrammus aeglefinus (assembly GCA_900291075.1). Classification (NCBI taxonomy): domain Eukaryota; kingdom Metazoa; phylum Chordata; class Actinopteri; order Gadiformes; family Gadidae; genus Melanogrammus; species Melanogrammus aeglefinus. The sequence continues at coordinate 2,714 of OLKM01002444.1, forward strand.
TCGGCACATTCTGTGTGCCATGATCGGGCAGCATCGCCTCCACCTCTTCGCATCCCACCTCTCCATTCCAGTCATTTTTCCACATTCAGCAGCTTCTCCATGTACCTTCGCCATACTTCCCTTCACTCCTCTGTTGTCTGTCACGATGTTGCCATCATCGTCCGTTGACACGCAGTCTGTACCGGGACATCACGCCTCTCCTTCACATCTGCTTCGCGATCTTTAAGAAGCTCTTTGCCCTTTCCTCACTCTCCAGGCTCACATTGCAAATTCCTTCCTCCTTGGTTCTTGGGCCTCCGCACACTTGCTGTCGTGGACGCCCTCTTTGCCTCTGCATACCGCACTCGGTCTGCCTCTCTCTAGATTTTCTTCCATACTTTTATGGACACCGCCTGCCTCTTCTCGTTCACAGCCCTTTCACACTTTCATTCCAACCACCACGTCTCTCTTTGTCTTGCCTTTGCCCCTTGACCACCCACACACCTCCTCTGTTACTTCAAGGAGGGCCTTCTTCATTGCCTGCCACTTGCGTCACCACACCCGACTCCATCACTTCCTCCACTACTTCAGCTCTTTGCTCGATCTTCTCCCTAAACTCGTTTTTGCTATCTTCCTTCTGTAGCTTCCACAGCTTCAACTTGGGTAGGTTATTTTTAGCCCCCAACCGTTTGCTTCGCAGAGTCCGTCCGATGACTGGACGGTGTTGAGACACACACTCCTCTCCAGGAATTGCCTTGACGTTCCTGACCTGAGCACGGTCCTCCTTTCTGACCATGATGTAATCTATGGTGCTTTGGCAGCCGCCAGAACTGTATGTTCTGAGTTTGGCTTCGTCCTTCTTGAAGAATGTGTTGCACAGCACCAACATCTCCAAACTCCAGAATCCTCTCTCCTTCTGCATTCCGAGTGCCATAGCCCTGTCCACCATGGACTCCCTCAAAGCCACCTGACTCCCTCCCCACGTGTCCATTCAGGTCACCTCCAAGTATGATGGCCTCATTCTGAGGGATCCCTGATAGCACCAAGATGGCTTTGTCCCAGAACGCATCCTTCTCGTCCTGACATCTGCCAACTTGAGGGGCATAGATTGCGACCACATTTGTCAGGCGCTTCCCAATGATCAGCTTCACAAAGAGAATCCGCTCATTTACCCTGCTGACACTTAGCACTTGATCTGTCCACTTTTCAGCTATCAGTACTACCAACACCACCAGTCCCTTCATTGCAGCCTTGCAGAAGAACTTGTAGCCTTCTACCCTTCACAACCAACATCCTTGCACTTCCTCCCTTCCATCTCGACTCCTGAACACAGCAGAAATCCACCTTTCTCCTGTGTAGGAGCCTTCAACCACCCTCCCCTGATCGGCGCGACATGCTACAGATGTCCCATGTAGCTCACCCTAACATGTACCGTCCTGCTCTCTCCAGTTACCGTGTGTCGCCGCGTGGAGGCACTACATAGGGCTTGCTGTTAGATGAGGCTATATACTGGCAAGTGAGCGGTTATGCATTTTGCTCCCCCCTTCATCATTCTGCTAGCTGTCGGTGAGGGTTGACGGTGAAAATGCCCACTGGAGACTACTTCAAGCGCTGTAACCCATCGCCTCTTCTGTGTTTGTCCAGCCATGTTGAGAATATTTGGAGCAAAACTTTTTACGGCCGGATGCCCTTCCTGACACCAACCCGAAGGAAGATTGATTTTCTGTAGGGGTTGACTCCCTTAGCCCATTCCTCTCCCAAGGCACCCACTGGGCAGTGGTACTATTTAACCCATAGCTGGAGGCTGGTTCGTGGGCACCAGGGCATGTCCACACACCGGTGGGCCTGCGTTCTGCCGTCTGTCGCCACTAGGGCTGAACGATTCGGGGAAATAATGGAGTTGCGATTATTCTAACCAATATTGCAATTGCTACTAATCCAATTAGTGAATAATACAGAACATAAGGAACTTTAAAACAAAAAAATCGCATAAACAAGCAATAAATCATTCTACGGTATGACCAACACAACATTGGAAGCAGGCAACATATAAACTGCTCTTTCTTTTAAGTCGGCCCGATGTGTTGAGAAGAATTGATGCATGAATTGCAATTATAACATCTTTATTGAACTATTCAATTTTAAAATAAATAAGATATTATAATTGTTTTAATCGCATCGTTTGCGATTTGAAAGTCACATTCTATTACATTGAGATGTCGGTTTGAATTTGATTAATGGCTCAGCCCTAGTCGCCAAGCACTGCCCCGTGCCACGCAAGCCCAGGCCTCGCCCATCCCCTGTACTTCCTTGGAGTTCTATAGTTGTATTTTTGGACCGGACCATGGTGTATCAAAATATTGAAGCGAGCAACCTTCAACACTGTCTGGGCATGCCCACAGAAGACCGGGAAGGTGTGAAGATCGCCACTTGACATAAGTGTTATACAGGGAAAGACCCCGTTAAGGTTTATCTTAAAAAGAAAATTGATACAGGGTTTGGTGAGCTCTAGCCTATCGACAACGGGGTGTGTGTGTGTGTGTGTGTGTGTGTGTGTGTGTGTGTGTGTGTGTGTGTGTGTGTGTGTGTGTGTGTGTGTGTGTGTGTGTGTGTGTGTGTGTGTGTGTGTGTGTGCGTGTGCGGTAATTTGCCAAAAGCAGAACCCACGCCCCCTATATAGCTAGTACAATTACGATTAAAAACTTGTAAAAACCTCTTTCATCTTCCTCTGCCATATCCCTTCCCCTAAGGTCGACCCCCCTTTTTTTTTTACGATGCGTCTTTTATAGAATCTTAATATACTCCCTTCATCTCTCCATGTTGGTATCTGGTTCCCCCAGCTGCTCCCCCTGGGGGCGGGCCCTGTATGCACCGTGTTGTACCCATCTTAGCCCTGCGTATCCTGCAGTGGTGAGGCAGATCGTGGGCAGCCTCGTCCCCTGATGGATGAGTGAAAGTGATTTTAATGCGGTTACGCCTCCCTCCGCCCTGCGGCTACATCTGTATGCCCTGGCGCCGTCATTGGGAGGCCCCCCCGATGCTTATTGGCCCAGAGTCAACGCGTTGATGCGGTTCGCCGTTTGACGATGAGTGTGGTATGACATTTGCACGCCGATCTTGACGTGTGTTTTTGGATGTCATTTTTGGACTGGTTTAGACTGGGTTAGAATTGACGTATTAACCCTGGAGTCATTGATCGGAAAAACAGTCTTTTTCTGTTTTTATTGTTATGGTTTGTGTGTTTGTGTTGTCGTTGTATGGTACCTCAGCATGCTCACGGCTAATTAAAAAGACATTTTCTCCAAGTTGAAGCAACAACAGATATCCTCGTCTGAGGCTTAGCACAAACAAACCTTTCTCCCCGGCTCTTGTATTGAAGTAGCGTGTCTTTCTCAGCGTTCTAAAGCGCTGTTTCGTCAAGTTTAACAAAGCTTGCACTTAAAACGTTGCTGTAATATCTGTCCCTCACAAACCCTTTTTTCTTTGTTTTTAAAGATGAAACCAATGTCAAAGCAATGCTAAAATGAACCGATTACCCTGCTCATAATCCTTCTGACCTCCCCTTCCAGGGTAAGATGGTGAAGGGAATGGGAGGAGCCATGGATCTGGTCGCCAGCGCTGGAACGAAGGTGGTGGTCACCATGGAGCACTCCGCAAAGGTGTGGGTGTGGTGTGTGTGTGTGTGTGTGTGTGTGTGTGTGTGTGTGTGTGTGTGTGTGTGTGTGTGTGTGTGTGTGTGTGTGTGTGTGTGTGTGTGTGTGTGTGTGTGTGTGTGTTGGGGGGGGTGTCTGTGTCTGCATGAGTGGGACTGCATGTGTTTGTGTGTCTGTATGAGTGGGACTGCATGTGTGCGTGTCTGTTTGGGTGGGACAGTGCGTGTTTGTCTGTGTGGGCGGGTGGCTTTTTCTTTGGATTGTACGCGCGTGTCTGTCTATGTGCCTACCTTCCCTCGTGTATTTCATCGTTCAGTATGCATCCCTAGAAGCGCCTTGCACGCCTGCCCGCCCAGTGACTCTCACGGCTATGGCTCATCCTCGCTGGCTCACGACAACGCCTGCAGGCCTGCCCGCCCAGTGACTCTCACGGCTATGGCTCTGTCTCGCTGGACTCATGATAACGTTAAATAGGGCACATTTCCCAAGAGGCATAAGCCCCGCCCCCACCAGCCCCTTCATCTCCCCATAGCTCGTCCCCATAACGATTAGGTGTAAGCAGCCCCGGTAACACCGATCCTCCGAATGACTCTCCCCTACTCCTAATCCACCACAGCCCGACCCGCGGCCTTTCTCCGCTCGTCCCGGGACAAGGTGTACTGCCTCATCGGTGTACCGCCTTTGGCTGTGGCCGAGTTAATCCCAGGCCCCTAGGGAGGGGGGAGAGAGAGGAGAGAGAGAGAGGAGAGAGAGAGAGAGAGAGAGAGAGAGAGAGAGAGAGAGAGAGAGAGAGAGAGAGAGAGAGGAGAGAGAAGAGAGAGAGAGGAAGAGAGAGAGAGAGAGAGAAGAGAGAGAGAGAAGAGAGAGAAGAGAGAGAGAGAGAGAGAGAGAGAGAGAGAGAGAGAGAGAGAGAGAGAGAGAGAGAGAGAGAGAGAGAGAGAGAGAGAGAGAGAGAGAGAGAGAGAGAGAGAGAGAGATTTTCCCGCTCAGGACGTCTCCAGGACGGTGTGAGCGAGGGAAAGGGGGGGGCAATGTGATGTTTGACATTCACAGGAGCGTTATGCTCACTGCTGTGCCGTTTCCCTTGTGACAATATGAGCATGGCGCGCAGCCCGGACGCATGCCAGATGGGGAAACAGGTGGGCGAGCTGTTTGTGTGTGTGTGTGGAAGGTTTAAAGGAGCTATTAGGCCAACTGTATGCATTTATTGCAAGAACGAAAGGGGCTACTTCTATCCCTTTTCATCATCCTTTTTTATCCCGACCATATCTAATTCAGTTTCATGCACGCTGCAAATATCACCCCTTTAATGATGTGATCGTTCACATTTTAGTCTCGATATGCGGTATGAAACCCGCTTTCCCTCCAGAGATATCTAACATGCCTGTCATGACGCTATCCTATAAAATATTCAGTGCTTGGATTCTTATTGAAACAAGACCAACACTATAATCACACATGTTTGACAAGATCTCAGATACCAGTAGCCTATTTCCGACTGGCCTCAAGTCATCTCTAAGCTTTAGCTAAACCTGTCACACCCTCATATGCGGCCTCTTCTCATTCATTCTTTTTTTCCTCAAAGGGTGGAAAGCACAAGATTATGGAAAAATGCAACCTGCCGCTGACGGGAAAGCAGTGTGTGGACCGCATCATCACAGAGAAGGTCAGTGCTTAGCGGCCGGTTAACGTCTGAGTAGCATGGGAATGCAGCCAACACTTTTCTCACACAAAATACATTTCCCGAGAGCAGGGCTTTCATTTGTTACAGTAGGGAAGGAGAAATCTGTTCCCACCAACCGACGCTCTAATGGGGCGAGAAGCAGAGCTCTTACTCATTGGTGATGATGTGCGGATGTCCTGTTTTATTAACGTGATTCCTAGGATAGGGAAAACCAAACTACTCCGTAAATGCGTCAATTGGGTTTTCAGACATGCAGGCTGATTGTTTTCAGTATGTTTTTATTTCACTTCCATTGTGAAACAGGGTAATCAAATGATTCCCAGGACCATATTAGCAGGGGGGAGTCATTCCCTGTTGTCTCTTTATAAACGTTTGTTCTTCTCCGTCTGAATAGTTCATTTGTTAATACTCACAGACACTTCTATTCATCCAGCTCATTCAGTATTTCTTTAACACACACACACACACACACAGTACCCAGCTCCAGGTTAGTGATAGATGGCTTTTAGGCAGCAAAGCAACATGGGGAAATGGAAATTACATTTATTCGTTTATCCATAATCCTATCAGCCGAGTCTTGCAAGGGGTTTGAGGGTAGCTATTGATTTTTATTTGTTTTAATGGTCGATGGTTTGGCCGCTAGTCGTAAGAGGGTGTATCGTAAAGACATTTTCTACATGTCCATTGCGCTATTATTGCTGCATACGCTAGATGAACATGTCTATTTCATTTATGTTACTCTAAAGAGCTGCCTGAATGCAAACCTCCAAGATGTTTACAATATACTAGGCAATGTTCCTTGTAAATTTTAGTCATCTGTAATTTTATCTTGGGCCAAGGGAAAGGCAGTGGGACCCTGGTTGACTTGCATGTATTCGGATTCATCCTCTACAAGTGTATCGTAGAGTAATATAGTAGTACAGTAATACGATGTTATTAGAGTAAAATATAACTCTGGTAGCAGAATACTTGTATGCTTTTGTGCTTCTGTGTTAATGTGTGTGTTCGTATGTATGTGTTGCTTCCTTGCTTTTTGGCAGTTACGGGACTCAATACAAATCTCTCTGGTAATTTTCCGTTGATGCATGACCCCGGCACCATCGAACAACACCCACAAGACTCATTTAGGGGCGGATATATTGATTTTCTTTGGATACCCAACGTCAAACCAGATGGAAATAACCATTTTTCCCCAAGCCAACAAAACCTAATGACCTCCTGCCTAGAGCAGCTCAGAGGACCAGGCTTCATAAACATTGCATTCGTTAAGAGGCCGTGTTTGTTTTCGTGCAGGCCCTTTCTCCCGAGAACGAGCCGTTATTGTTATTTGTAGAGTTTAGTCTTTTGATCACAATGCCCTCCTGAACTCACAGCGACTTGGCTGAGGTGGGGGGCTCCTTCAATGAGTGTGTCTCAACAGAGCGTCTCTGTACCGTCTGTTGTCCTCGAGGGCATCTGTGGGGGGGGGGGGGGGGGGGGGGTCTTCCGAGGACACACAGGCGAGCAGCTAGCAAGTTCATCCAACTCTCATCAGCATCTCTGCTGCATTGGACTGAATGAAGCTGGCCTTGACTTGGAAAGGGATAGGTTTATTAATAATTGGATGTTAGTAATGTTGGTAGGAGGGTGGCGGAAGAATGGATAGATGGATAGATCAATAAAACTGTATAAATCACCCGGGGGGGGGGGGGGGGGGGAGTAAATCAGGTATACAGCGCCAGGAAGTTAGCCAAAATAGAGATAGGAAACAAGATGCAAAATAAATGGAACCATCAGATGAGCCTGTAGCTGAAGGTGCTCCACATCTGCCAAAACGCATCGTAGCGGAGTAGAGGTTGTCCACGGCGCCCTTCCTGTTGTCCTCCCCCCCCCCCCCCCCCACCCCAGCACGCCACAGCAAAGGACAGTGTGCTGGCTACCACTCTGTGACTGGCAGAACACCTGCAGCAGCCCGGGGTACACATCAATGGACCTGAGCCTTCTGAGAAGGAACAGCCTGCTCTGTCCCTTCACATAGTTGTGTGAGAGCAGGAGAGTTGAATGGGCAGGTCGAGGTAACAGAAGCTAATGCAGGAGGAGGATGAGGAGGAAATGGAAGCCCACAGAGAATACAGAGTGCTGGAGGAAGGAGGTGTAGATCAGCATGTAAAATGGCCTGAGGGGATGTTCCAGGAGCCGGTCGTGGATCCTACTGATTGTGTGTGTGCTGCATTGGAAGGGTTGTATATGTCCCCGGTGTCCCGGGGTCACTCAGTCCTGCGGACCACCCTATAGAAACTGTAGCTGTCATAAAGGCTTGTCGTCAAGCCGATGTGCTCTCTATATATTTTATTTGAACACGTTTTCTTGTGCCGATTCTTCTCCCCGACTGGCTGTGGTCGTGATTGCACAACATTATTTTGGTAAACAAGAGGAATCTTGTCAACATTAATACACGTTGTGTATAAGTCTTCTCCGTCTGTCACTCCTCTAGCACTCCGTCTTTCCTCTGCCCCCCTTCTCTCTTGAACACGTAACACTCCTTTCTGAATGACCTGGTTTCCTTCTAATTCTTTTATTCTCTTTCTGTTTCTTTAGAACAATTTATATTCTAATAATTGGTATGAATAAATTACACACTGGTGCTCTTTGAGGGAGATGCACACGCTGAAATACATTGACTTGGTCCAATTCATCTTAAAGCATCATGTGTCCATTCAAGGGGCGTATTTTCAGATATTTGCAATATCTTTGCTCTATTGTTATGGGCAATTTGTTTTTCAGCCTCAAGGTGTTAAGTCTAGATTTCATCGAAGAGAAGCACATCGTTTCGTTGTCTTTTCTCGTGGGTGCGTAGAGAACCACAACCATGTGTTGCGGGACACAACACAAGCCAACATGGCAAAGCAACGCAAAGGAGGCTTTGCTAATCTTCATTGTCACATATTTGAGGAATTGCTAAATTCTTACTTCTTTTTATTCGGTTGCCTTGCCTCCAGGCAGCGGAAAGGCTTTTATTCAATATTTTTTTAGAATGTGCAGGAGATTCACATTCACGTAAGTGAAAGACTACCTGGAAGTCTTGATGGCACTCTTGGAATGCCATAGTGCTCATCTAGAAATGTCCATTATCCTCCCCATATTTTTCCTTCTTCAAACTGGCAACCTTAGCCATGGCGCTTTATAATAATTTCATTACTCGACTTATTATTGAAATTCAATTGACTCGTCGCCAGCCAGACTTTCACAGATCCTTAAACTGAGAGTTGAGGCCACGACCATTCATTAAATGACCCTTTCACCATGGTGTATCATGCAACAACACAGCACTCCTCCATAACTTATAAGCAGCTGAAAGTGGAAAAAAAATTCATAGCATTCGTATACAGCAGGATACATGTTTCTATGCTACTGCATGTCTTAAATGGGATATGGGCGTTTGTTTAGTGACTTGGATGTTTGAGTTCCATCCCAAAGGTTCTCGGCTAAATCCCCAGAGTCCCCAGCCTAACTGTAAGCTTCCTTGACCAAGATGCCTAACCTTTACATGCTACTTCTTTGTATTCACCCTAAGACAAGTCGTCTGAGCGTTAGTCAATGAATTGAGATTTGAGACACCAAAACACAACTGAGAAAATCAGATCACTGGATTTTCACTTGCTAAAACGGGAAACCGGTATCCGCCCTTAAAGTTTTGTTCCTTTTATTGTGTCAAACTGCATCTAGATTAGGGGCTGTCCCTTATCCTAGCCTAGTACTACATGCATCTCGACGCAGAATATGAAGACCGCTCTTCTCGCGGTGACACCCTGATACAAAACAATATCAGCTGTCACACCCTTGGCATCTCCAGGCGTCGCAGTCGCAGTTCCTCCCTCAAAATCTCCCGCGCCACGCCGCTCACACGTCCACACTCTACCAGTAGTCCCACGTCCCCCCCTGTCTCGCTCAATCTGCGTGGCGAGATTTGAGTGAGATGTCTGCCTCCTGTGCTGCCACCGGGGTTTGTGTGTGTGGGCGTGTGAATTTGCGTGCGCCCATGTCTAATGACCTCAGTGTGCTTCTGACGGGCCTTGCTCGGGACAGTGGTGTGGACGGCCCCGTCACTTTGTCCATCAGGGAGGAATTTGGCGAAGGTGGAGCAGTGACAGTGTAATTGGTGGGGCAGGGCGAAAACGTGGCCACCCGGGACCATGGTTTAGTTGAGGGAGGACGGGTGCTATCTGAGGATATCCACAGGTTTCGGGGGGCAATTGAATGCACTGTTTAGGGGGGACTTTGTCTTTGCCTTCAAATTATACAGTGAGGGTTGGGGCTGGGCGATGTAGTGTAACGGCAACACCAGTACGGCAGACGCTATCTTACCAGCAGCAGTGTTTCCTCTTTGAAACTCTGGAAAACCAAGAAATGCCAGGCGGTAGCACTTCATATATGATTGTGATATAATGTGCCAAGTTGTGTATGCCACTCGACTATCAAATGTGGGTTTTCTTACAATTATTAAAAAACCTACTGTGAGTTTATGTCTAAGGTTTTGTACTGCTCCCCCCCCCCCCCCCACGTTAGTCACCATTTCCACATTAAATCCCTGCTGTTGCTGTTGGTTAGGCTTTATGTTGCATTTACATCAAAAGTTAAACAGCAAATCATATTGAGGAGCAAACAACAAAAATTGTGCTCACCTCCTCTCCCTCAGATCTTTCTATTTATTTCCTGGTTGTTTTACCTCTATTGGGGTGTGTGTGTGTGTGTGTGTGTGTGTGTGTGTGTGTGTGTGTGTGTGTGTGTGTGTGTGTGTGTGTGTGTGTGTGTGTGTGTGTGTGTGTGTGTGTGTGTGTGTGTGTGTGTGTGTGTGTGTGTGTGTGTGTCTCTCTCCCGCTCCCTCTTCCATCTCTCCCTCGGGGCGTGGATACCGCCAGGCGGTGTTTGACGTGGATAAGGAGACGGGCCTGACGCTGGTGGAGGTGTGGGAGGGGCTGACTCCAGAAGACATCCAGGCGTGCACGGGCACCCATTTTAAGGTAAGCCCCGTCACACCCTCCACAGAGGGCACTGCGGACAGCCGCAGGACCAGACAGAAATATCTCTGGTTTGGCCTCTGTGGGGCTATTGAGAAAACCCAGGCATTGTGGTATTGAAATACTAAAACAATGTTAGTATTGTAATAGAAGATGACATATGACTTGGACTGATGGCGGTCTGGGATGCACGTTTCTCTTCGTTTTAGGATGAATAAAGTAGGAAATTAATAAATTCAGTCTTGCAATTTCCTTGTGCCTTGAATCTCTTGTACGCCGCGTGATAGCAGAATGATGCCATCCTCCGATCTTAATAGTTTGTTCCAGCTGAGTGGAATGAATAATGAATGTGTCTATCTGCTCTCTACATCGCCAATGTTCAACACTTATTCACACATCTGGGAAGCAGAGTGGATGTTTGAGGTTACTGTCAAACTTGTAATATCAGATTGTGGTATTTTTCAATGATTGTTTGATTCTCCAAACATGCAAACATTTCTGTTTCTTTTGATTTGATGTTACTGTCTCTGTTATTGTTCCACCAGGTCTCCCCCAACCTGAAGCCGATGCAGCAGGTCTAAAAGGGACAGCCTGAAATCTGAGGAGTGCTCGAATGAATGCTTTAGTGGTTTTATTTAGATAATTCCTTTGTATTTCTTGAGATTCAAACAAGAGGCTGAAATGTTTTTAGTTTTTTTTTGGTGAAATGTTTGAACTTGAACTTTGAATGTAGCAATGATTGACAATTAATGAAATCTTGTCATTATCTGTTTTCATAGAGACCTGCTACACTATTGTGTAAAAAACAAAGTTAATTTATATACGTAAAGTAGCAAACTGATTATCAATTTTGAGCAAAAACATTGAATGGTTGTTATTTATTGAAAAATAAGGATTGGATTATTACTGTAGCAATGATTAGCCACTGTTGATGTGACCGGATGTTTAAAGGGCTTTATAAATAGTGAAACCAACTTGTGCTTCCATTTCTTATTAAGTGCAGACTGCAGAGTATGCATTCAAATGTGGGACAACTATTATTGTAATTTATGCTTAGAGGGAAACGGTTACTTACTGAAGGAGAATACATTAATTTTTTTGTGAAGAAAGACCACAAAGTGTGTTACTGAAGATATCACCTGTACGTGATGTATTATGGATATGGTGCAACTCTCCGAAACTTGAGGTACATAAAAAACATTCAGGTGTAACAGTGTGAAGCCATTTCCTACTTCTGTGCCCTTTGCATAAGAAATAAAATGACGATTCTGCTGGAAATACTGGAAATAAATAGTGATTACTCTGGTAAACCTGTGTGAATGTGGGTTCAGTGGTTTATTTTTTGCACTCTGAATAAAATGTATATTGGAGAAAATACACCATTTATTTTCATAGTTTCAAATAGTGAGAAGGCCTATGTGATTCAGTTCCACAAGTCAAATGATTGCCCTATAAACGATGGTGGGTGTGGGTGTGTATGTGTGAGAGGGCGAGGCGTGATGGACTGTGATGGACTTATGTTGGCATACTTGATGTGATTTCTTCACTTGAGTAGAGAGACGCAGCTCTCACCTGAGGGCGCTTACTTGATCAACGAATTAGACCAATTAGCTGCCGGTCTCGGTTAGATCAAGCGGGTTGAATCACCAAACGGTTTAGAAAAGGACGGCTGTTTGCCAGCAGCGGCGGCTCCAAATCCAATATGCCATTCATTCAAACCCTCCACCTCTCAAACGATGGCAGTGCCTTATTCGAATCACAGATCTATCTGTGTAGCCTGGATATATGTTAAAAGACTTCCAGTTAAAACAATTATCTTAACGGAAAGGTCGCTATTTTTGAGAATCAACAGGACAACGGGCTAATTTAACCTATTTGTTGCGTGTGTTTATGTAGGCTATTTATCTCATTAATGCAGATATATTTGCGACATTTTTGGTCGCACATTAAATAAACACACCTTTCTTGAAAGACTCATCAAAAGACTTTTCACTAGTGAATTACTTGAATCTACGTTTTTCAATTTAAACCCCATCCGCTAACCTTTCACAAAGGGGGAAATAACCTTTCACTTTGTAATGATGTTAAATCCATTCATTAACACAACCCATTTAACTGCGCGGCTAGAATAACCCAACGTAACAAAAGTATGATATTATAGGTGAATAGGCTAGATTGTAAATGATCCAATCCAGCCTCATAGTTTGTAGTCCGAATAGTGCACCCTTTAATTCCTTTTAGACGAGCAGAAATGAATGGATTGGAAAACTGTATAAATAGAATTGATAGAACGTAGACATGTTAAAGCCTAGACATTGCAATGTAATGCATAGATTCATCCTGTCAATCCATCCACAGCAGCAGCAACACAAATCCGCCCCCCACACCCACGTGTACGCGCGCAGGAGTGTGTGTGTGTGTGGGGGGGGGGGGGGGGGTGTTGGTTTGGTGCTGTGTGTGTGTGTGTGGTGTGTGTGTGTGTGTGTGTGTGTGTGTGTGTGGTGTGTGTGTGTGTGTGGTGTGTGTGTGTGTGTGTGTGTGTGTGTGTGTGTGTGTGTGTGTGTGTGTGTGAGGACCGGGTAGCCAATCGGTCGTGCTGTGTACGTGGTGTGGGCGAGAGTGTTTATTGCGTGCGTGGATTTGGAGCGCGAGGAGCGAGCGCAGCACAAGGAGCGCACTCCAGGCGAGCATTGTAGTGTTTACACGGCGGCAGCATGGCTTCGTCTCACGGGAGATGCGACCTAAGGTTCGCCGACTGGATGTCAAGTTTACCGCAGACCATGCATACCATCCCGCTCACCAATCTGGCCATTCCCGGTAAGGTGTCGCGCCGTTATAAGTTATGCGTAAAACAACCACATTTTTTGGGTATGTGCGTTGTACGATGAGCGTTCGTGTAGAACCGTGCGCGCGATAGCCCGACGACGTTGTGTGCATGGGAAGCAGAGTATCATGTGCATGTTTTAATGCAGGCGTACGGATGGGTAGGCAAACAATGACGGTTATATAATGTGTAGTCTTAAGGGTGAAGAGGACAGACCTGTTGCGCCACGCGAGCAAAGCCATGTGTCATGGTCACTCACCGTCTGTGACAAGTGCATTTAATATTTACTATTTCAAATCAAAGAATAGATTGTTGAATGTCATTTACTTGTCAGGGACCGGCATGTCGTTTTGAAATTGGGTATTGAGTGGTGTTTTCATCTTTTTTTTTTTGTCTTTCATCTTTTTCATTGTATGATTGCAGATTCTGCCTCTATTGGATGTGTAAGATATAATTTCTCTCCCAAATTAGAATGGTGTTATCACAGGGAACGTTAATTGTAATAACCGGTCACTGATTTGACTTTTGGTGAAACGGCCGATTAGCAGAGGGTAAATTTAATGTCAGGGACACATTTATCATCACGTATTTACAAAGTTACTTGCAGGAAGTAATTTTCTCTCTCTCTCTCTCTCTCTCTCTCTCTCTCTCTCTCTCTCTCTCCTCTCCTCTCTCTCTTCTCTCTCTCTCTCTCTCTCTCTCTCTCTCTCTCTCTCTCTCTCTCTCTCTCTCTCTCTCTCTCTCTCTCTCTCTCTCCCTCCCTCTCCGATCAGTCTCTGGGGAGGTGAAAACGCTTGGCTTCGTTCTCTGATGTTTCGCCCATGCCAACATGTTGCCAATTCACAGATTTAATTACTCATCATTTAATATATTTACATTTCACGCTCGCACTCACGCACGCACACTAATCGAGCATTGGTGGTGTATAATGGATGGATGACTGGGCATGGGCTCCTATCATGATATCACGTCTTGCTGAATCACCTAGCATGTGCCATGCACGCACCAGGCCTGGAAACACTGCCTGCTCAATCTAATTAGGTACAATTACTCCTCGTTGGCCCAGAAGCCCCACATCTCAGCTGGTCTACTGTCGCTCTTCCATGGGCAAGATTTATACACACATCCTCAAATGTGTGTGTGTGTGTGTGTGTGTGCGTGTGTGTGTGCGTGTGCGTGTGCGTGTGCGCATGTGTACTTGCATCAGTCCTCTGTGCTTAGTATTGCATTTAATATAATGGTTATCTCTGTGTTAGTGTGTTTTTGAGAAGTCACACATGCATAGGGTTTATTTGTAATACTGTTACTCAATTTTGGAGGCAAATTTATTAAATTAAATTTGTTTAAAAGAATCCTTACAGTGTGTTGTGTTATTTTTAGCCACAAGTGCATTCTTTCTCTTACCCAGAAAGATTTAATATTCATGAGGTTCAATTTCAAACAGCTGCTGGCCTGCATCCAACCATGCCTGCATTAAGTGCTTTGATGCTACATTATTCTGGAGGGAGGAGGGGATTTGGTTTGCTAACCAACAGCGCCTAAATGGCTGGCACCATGACGAGTGTGTGTCTGGTAGTCTGGAAAGCTCTTTATGTATACTGTAGAGATGTGTGGGTGGCCATGTTTGACGATTTCTGTCTTTTTTGTTCTTTTTTATTTTTTACATCTGCTGCTTCTTACTGCTGTATCTTAAGTGCTTTAGCATCCATTATAATGAAGACTTGTACCCTTACCATTTGTCTGATTGCCCTTTTTGTCCCACTGACACCTTGCGATGGCTAAATCGATATCACTATTAGATGATGCTTTAATGGCATCCATTTGTTAGTAAGGCTTTACAACTTCATCTATCTAGCTCTATATCTCTATCAATCTCTATCCAAAGTGGGATGGGGAATACAAAGATGAATGGATGAAACGAGCGTTCTTTCCTTCTATGTGTATCGTCGGCATATAGAGGATAACACAGCTTCAATCCAGGGTGGAACCTAGCCTGAAATCTGGTGTATAGTCACGCTATTCAGAACCATAATTAATAACCCTTTGCATATGTGTGCTACATATGCGACACTGCGCCATACACAGACAAATGTGTCCGTTTGGCTATGAGTAAGCTTCTTAATGTGTTCTGTTGGCTCCAGGCTGTTTCTCAGAGAGCGATGCTTTAGGGATTGTTACGTCCTCGATCAATGGATGATGCAGGCAGACAGATTTCCAGTGCAACATACTACAAAATATATACAACATCTTCATGTCAAACAATCCAACTGCAAATATTTATATAGCGATACTTTTCCTTAGAACTGCTATTTATTCAATAACAGCTCTACAAGGATCCATTGGTTTTGTTGATTAGCATATATGCTCTGGTTGGCTTTCCTCAGCAATAGGAGAGACGGGGAAAGAGCCTCTAAAACTATAGAAAGGAAGCAGTGGCAACGTGATGGGGGTTTGGTGGTCGTAGAGGTGCAGGTGCCAGTTGTGGCAATGGTGGTAGAGATGTGGTTAGTGTTGGAGCGGACGTGGTGGTGAAGATTGTGACTGTGGTATTGGAGGCGGTGGAGAGGGTTGTGGTTGTGGATAGAGGTTGACCTAGAGATTTTGATGTTGGTCTGGTGCTGGTGGTGGTGGTGGTGGTGTTGGTGGTGGTGGTGGTGGTGGTGGTGGTGGTGGTGGTGGTGGTGGGAGAGATTGGTATATTGATGGTGCTAGAGCCGGTGGTGAAGATTGGGATGTTGGTTGTGTGGGTGGTGTTTAGAGTGATCACATTTGAACATGATACTGGTACCTGGAATTCGGGAGCAGTACTCAACTGCACCACTTATTTCCCCTTATTTCCCCTTATTTCGGTACTTTACTCTTTAATATAAAAAATGTAATTTCAGTTGTTAAAAATTTATTTTAACAATATTATTGATTCAGAAAATTTTACAAACCGCACAAAATAAAACCCCTCCCTCTCCATCTCCCTCTACCCATCCCTACAACCTCCGGCCAGTGAGAATGCTGTCTTGTGTAGTAGCGGCGAGTGGTAGCGGCGAGTGACTCTGGTGGGGTGACGACGTATTGGGTGGGGGGTGTGACCTCTGGGGCTCTCTCTGTAACAAAAGGGCGGGAGAGCGTGGGTCTAGGTGACCTGTCAAAGACAGCCGGAGTATGAACAACCTGACTCACAAGCTGATTGCATGATAATTACAAGTTAAACAATGATAATATATGTCTATAACATATTATTATGTTTATAAGTCAATATTTGACAGTAGGGTGGTGTTGAGCCTCACCGATAAGCCTGGTGGTGGTCAGCACAGACATGATGGTCAGCATAGGTAGGCTATTATAGATAGTCCTGCTTCCCCATGGTTCTGTCCCCATGGCTTCTCCTGTCACACAGACCGAGCAGGAAGGTCGCTCAATGGCTCTCTGTATTCCACTGGCAGAGTGCACATGTTTGCTTCAACATTCCTGTACAGCAAGTTAAGATGTGTTGTTAAAACCTATTCTATTTCCAAAATGAGTTTACCGATCCAAATACTATCAAAGGGCTGATGCATTCAGCACTGCATACACACACACATTTTCATGTCAAGTTTTTCAGTGAGCCTGAATACGCTTCCGAAGGCCTCCTGACGCATAGCAAAAGCTCATCACCTTAAGGCTTCATTGGAGGCTAGCTAATTAATAATTGAACTTGTGCCAGGCAACATAGTGAAAGTATATTCCATTAACTTAAGCTGACCTAAGAGGCGCAACGGAAACAAACAGAGGTTCCCTTGGGCAGCAAAGAAAAACAACCCGCTGGAAGATTTTAAACCACAAGTTTGTTCTTCCAGCGCTTTGGCTGGAATCGGTCCACTGTTCCTTCAGCCCCATAACAAGGACGATAAACAGTCCCTCCGCACTCGGCTAACCCTGCAAATAGAAGCAGCCTTAAAGTCCAGGGATTCAAAGAGATATAGACACAGATGGATGGATGGGCTGCTAGATGAATGGACAGATGGCCAGAATATGTGGCTGGATATGTGCAACAGAATAGGAAATGGTTGAAGGTTTTGACTTGAACTTTTGGCGAGCGCGGGACAAACGACATGAGAAGTCAACCTTTCAAAAGAAGATGACTAAAAATATATGCCTATGGCGCAGGTTTATCATGGGGATTGGATCACTACATAGCAAGTAGGTATATAAATGTGTGTGTATATATATATATATATATATATATGTATATATGTATATATGTATGTATGTATATATGTATGTATGTATGTATGTATGTATGTATGTATGTATGTATGTATGTATGTATGTATGTATGTATGTATGTATGTATGTATATATATATATATATATATATAGTTAGCTGGCAACTGAATATGCAAAAAATATCCAGAAATGACACCCCTGTTACAGCCCTTTTTTTTTTGCTTGTAAAATATTGTGCTAATATTCAGTGCATATGTAAAACAAAAGTTGTGAACTCAAAAATAATTGTACTGGTTCAAAGATTGATTTGTGCCATCAAACTCTATTTACATAAGCACAATGGGTTTTACCAAGTGCACATCCTTTAACATTGTTCCTTTAGCAACTCGTTGTTTTGGCTACTTGTTGTAGTTTTGGCTTGTTGTAAAAGGATGTGCCGATGGAGAAAACAATTGTTCTTATGTAACAGTTTGAAGGCACAACTCGATCTTTGTACCAGTATGAATTAATTTCTACCCTCTTTTTTACAGGAACAAACTTAAAGGTATTGGAATAACACCTTATGTTTGCAGACAAAATGGCTTCGCAGTAAGTAACTGTCAATAAGAAACATGAACTGAAACACGGTTGTGCATTGCAGTATGGCAACCTTGTTTTCAGTTCGTCATCAATTCAGGACCACCTCCTTATTCTCTGTGTACCTGCAAGACAGCTGGATTACCTCAATCCATGTGGCACAGTTCATTTGAACTCATCTGTGGTCCAAAGGACACCCTGATTTGTTGGGTATGGATTCTCAGCAGGCCTGGTTTCGCCTCACCACTGGTGCTTAATTGAGTTTCCAGTGGGAGGACATTTATCTTTGTTGTTGAAAAAAAATGTTCAATATTTCCCCATCATCGGAAGGAACCAGCAGTATGCCCCCGCAGACATTTTCTGCTTGCCTTGCTCTGCCCCGATCACACCAGGGGAGGCAAGACGGGCCGACTGATTGATTAACGGAGCGATGAGGACAGAGAGGAACAGAGCCGTGTTTTTTTTAGGACCAGAAAGGTAACCGGATGCCAGAAGGAGTAGCATTGAGGAAGATACCGAGACAGACGTGTGCAATTATCGGCCATGTACAGTCACCTGGGGAGAGGAAGGGAGAGCAGAGGGTGACAGGGTGTCTGAGGCCCTTGTGTGTCTTTCCCTCACCCTCCACCACGGAATCTATTTGACATTAGTTTATTTTTGTCTACGCCTTTTGTCACTTTACACTCTTCGTGTTCTTCCACTTACTTTCTGACATCTTGTTTCACTCTTTTATATATTCCCTTACCAAGTTCTCTAAGTCCCTCTCTCGCTCTCTAGCTCTAACGCTCTCTCTCTTTTTTGTGTGTGTTCTTAGCAGGCTAAAGATGGAGTGTGCTGTTTTTGGTGGTGTAATGACCGGTGAAAGCGCATTAACCAGCGGTGCTTGCTTCCTATGTAGCCTCCTGTCAAACCCATTGACTTTAAGTAAAAAATCACAGCTTCCATCACTGGGCACAGCTTGGCAAGACAGCTAAAGGTCATTTGTGCTGCAGTCTCTTCCACCTCTATTGACTTTAGAGCAGACCCCGATGCAGAACGGTTCTGATGGGAGGCTTTCGGGTCTCGGTGTCTCGCGGCCTGTGACCGCTCACCTCTTATACCATCATGTCTGACAGTGTTACCACTGCGGGCTTATTGACATACCCCACGCATCCCGCACTACAGAGATCAACATTCATCAAATTAACTGTAATCAGCAACGGCAGGCAGTCGACAAATTCTGCAAAATGCATTCCCTTTGATTGCGTGACTCCCTGAAGCCATCACCCAAAACGACTGGCCTTCATCCCAAGGCAGGAACTATTGCTGATTATTATGATTAAATAACCAAATCGCATTGTTATGCAAGAGGTTGCGTCTCCTGAACGAATTGAACCTTCTTGGCAAAACGGTCCTCCTTTCCCTCCCTGTCCCTGCATCTCACGTTTAGGTGGCATTTGTATGAACAAGGGATTCAAATGGGCCTTCCGATTGGGTCACATACTGGCTACTTGATCATATGTTTGACCATAATGATTGATAATATTATGTCCGATGCATATTATTTCTGCACGCTGATTTTACTTAGAAAATGATTTAATATTTTTAAAATTTTCAAGCTCACAGCAGATATTATATCTTCAAGAGCTATCACTGGCACTCTCTTCTCTCTTTTGACCTATGTTAAGACAGAGCGAGAGTATGTGTCAACAACAGTCAGAACGATTATTTCAGTATTGCAGATCTTAAGTCCCATGGCCTAAATAATAGCAATAATCACTTGCTCGTTGGGGAACAGCTGAATGTGTTTAGGCCGTTGAATAAATTAGGGGTCAAGGCTGTGAGTATGGAGTTCAGATTCCAAACCCAAAAGATATATAGGCTTTTCACCTAACCTAATACTACAGCCTTTAGCGGAGCACATTAAACACCATACGTTAGATCTACTGTGTTGCCAAGTGCTTGTTCAACCCCAAGGTGTCACTTACGGTAAGTCAGTTTTTTACAAGCGCAAAAGCATGTTGGGTCTCAGAGGGCGGGCAGGCCCACTAATGCCACCCCTGATAGCACGGACGGGCTGCTTTTGATTCCATACCGAAACAGGAAAACCCTGTCCTTATTGAGACTGACATACCTCGTCAACCGTGTGGCAGCCATGACACTGCGGAAAGAGAAAGTCTTAAGTTACTGTGATGTAATGCATTGTGTTTGACAGAATCTATGATCTATTTTTGATCCTGAATCTTGATCGGTTAAATCCCTTTTAGTTTTGTGTATCTAATTTGAAAGAAAATTTGATGAAGTGATAGATGCGGAGGGATGAATGTGTTCTTCTAATGTGCACCACTTCAACAGTCAAATTAGTTCTTGAATAACTATGATGGAATTGCCAATGCCCTTGATAGAAAGAACAGATAAGCAATTAGACTTAATGACTGAATCTTGGACTACCCACAATCGCGCCGCCAACCCAATTTTACGTTCAAAATGGAAAATGTAATGTATTATATATTGCCAACACCGATATTCTTAATGTAGAAGCAAGTTTCTTCTCCCTGAATTATTTTTTTATCCAATGATTGTGATATTGAATATCTCCTTATGTCAATGTAATATGAATCAACTCAGAAATAGGTTTTCCTGTTTTTAATTGTGATGCAGACATGAAAAAAATTGGGTTTTGTAAAAAAAAAAAGAAGTAATTAGTTATGCCTTTTGATCTGGGAAAGTGGCTTTTGTATGGTTGTATTCGCCACTGCCCAGTCACAGCGACCTTGTTTTGATATTTCATTGCGACACAGGTAGAAACCATAGATGAACAGACAAAAGCACACAGACACATTTCATTTCCCTTACAATACTTACAATTAATTCAATTTGAATGGCTGCCTTTGTGTTATGCAGGTTAAATTGTGTGTGTTTTTTTGTCGATGATTGTGCCGCTCTAACTAGCAGTGTCTTTTGAGTTTTCACGCTGCAAATACTATTTGTGTATTTCTAATTTATTTTGATGCGTCACCAAATTCAACTGCAACAGCTTTCTTAGGGCTTTTCCCCCCAGAATGTTGGTCTTTTACTTGATTGAAACAACACTGAACTAAGCCAGTACTGGGTTCACACAAAGGTTCTAGATTAGCAGCTTAGTTCTGGTAAATATTCACTACAATCTCACAGATTGAGTCAACATCCACTCAGCACTCTCATACCACAATATACATTCACTGGAGAATGTAGAGAGATTCACTGGAGAACTTTTTCAATTCACCAGGGTTGACGATTTTAAAATAATTGTTCTGATTATAAGGTTAATTGCCGTAATTGCTTAATAGCCGCATACTTCATATATAATCACTAAAGGACATAGCTTGGCCTCTCGGGGAATACAATTGATGATGCAATATAATGTGCTCACCTTGTTTTAATTTAAGGAATATCAGAGTGAGAACTACTCTGATATTAATTCTAACGCATAAGGACTCAAGGCTATGAGACGAAGATATTTGACAAGGGCCAACATGTTGTTTTGAGTTGGTCTTACAGCACAGTTAGTAGAGCATGGTAGCGCTCAGGGACAAGCGGTTCTATTCCCACTGGGGCTGCTCAGGCAGAGTGTATGTGGACATTATAAAGATTTAGTCTTTGTGTTTATCCTTTATAGTTATGGCTATTACCTTTAACCCGTAAGCTATTTTAACCCTTATTCACATTATACAATCAGTTGTGTGTGTTTGAACAAGTTTTAATTTCTTCTTAGCTTGTAGTGATTTGTAGAAACTTGTTTGTGTTGTGACACTTTATAAGATGGCCGCCAACGCTTAGAGCAGTTCATGGTCAGCAACTGAAGGATTGAGATACTGTGATGTGCACCAACAAAGAAGTAACCCACTGTTTCACTGTGACCTCCCCCTATGCATTTAACTGTACTTTTAAACGACATATCGACATATGACAGACATGGCACCTGTGAAAAAAAAGTTTGTATGCGTAAAGAGGAAATTTTTAATCTTTGGAAAGAAGCCTTTGCCCTCGTGAGGTTCATAACTGCTTTGGTCAGGGACCTATTTCATGTTTGAGTTGTGTGGGCAATCAAGCCTGGGTTTTTGCACCCAAGGTTGAATGAGATAATAACCAGATCGGTGGAATACCGTAAGGATACGGTGCATCAGGTCAACGTAACCGAACGCATACATAGACATAAAAGGACAAAACAAACTTGGCTGTATAATGGGCAAGGCATATTGTTTGAGAATTGCAAGGATGAAAGATGGTGTAGTGAATTGAATGTCCCTCACAGTACATGTAAGACACTTTGTATACATGGGTTTGCTGAATATTTCTTCGCTATGTTCCATGTGTGATCCAAACGTTTCGAAGGTCCCTTCTGGTTTAGTCACTGTGTGGGGCTGCTTCAGGGTTTCTTTCTGTGTGTAATGATCAGGGGATGAGCAGCAGTCATTAGGTCTTATTGTGGAGAGAGAGAAAGGGGGGAGAGATAAAGAGGGAGAGGGGGGGAGACTACCAGATGAACAGGTACATTGCTGATCCCAGTGTGTTCACATTTGTCTGCTCAAGGAAAGAACGACTACCAGAGACATGTTTCAGCACATTTCAATTTGATTTTTATATTACAGTCGGCTAGAGTTAGACCTTGCTATCAGGTTTTGTTCTACTGGTTTTTCATTTTCAGACTATAACTGGATAAGCCGTTAAAAAGGTTAGTAAATCAGGATGTTGAGAAGGGCACTTGGTTCAGCTGTGTGTAAACTTGAAGCCAAGCTTTTTCCTCACAAAAAGCTATGAGTCTCGTCATTATAACACATCGGCTGGTTTGATATGTTGTTGCCATAGCGTCCCCTGGGTATTACCATCAAGACAACAGGTATTTGGAAAGCAATTCACCTGCAGCGAGAGGGAAAAAAACAGCGGTCAGATAGAACCATTAGTGTCAAAGCACAATGTCATTTTTACAGGTCGATTGAGACATCATGTAGTGGTTTGGATTATAGCTCAGAGAGAGATTAACATTCTTCTATGGAGGATGTTGTTTTGGAATGTATTTATATGTTCCAAACATACACTTTGCTGGTCGCACATTAAAAAAAGATAAATACAAAAAACATGTGTTTTGTATAAGGCCCAGATAAGGGTTAGGTGCCCAGCTCAATGCACTGCGAGTTAAACACCCAAACCACAACCCCTCCTCCATCCCAATGACGTCACAGCGATAATCCCTAAGCCTGTCGGCTTGAAAGAGTGGGAGAAATAAGTTCCTTCAGAGCCAGCTTTGAGTGATTTATTTGAATGAACTACATAAACAATTTGCTGTCAAGTCACAAACAGTACATCTTTTGGACACTACATGGTATACTCTGAGGTCTATGCCGTTACAAAACACTGTGGCCTCCGCCCGCTACGCAACAAAAAGAAAATGTCTTTGAAACCAACTCTCCCATTTCTATCCGGGTGCAGAAAATGGGTCCTCAAAGCGCCCATCACCTATTGAAACAAGGTGCTGCCAGAGATGATGGCTGATAATGCCTTTTAAAAGCCTGATCTCCGTGTCACGGGACGGTTCAAACAAGGTGTTTTATTTCTCTTCAAGATATATCTGCTGTCGGCTTGAAAGAGCGGAAGATACATGTTTCGCTAACGTCTCCGGAGCTAAAAAGCCCTTCCTTTACTGGAGGGCTCCGACCTCTCTGATGCTGGAGATAACCTAAATAGAATATCACACAAAACCGTTGGTCGACGACGTTGGCGGTTTTTGGTGAGATGGCCGAGGAAACCGTCTTGCTTTTTTGTGGTCTAGCACAACTTATGTTGGAAGTCCTGCTCTCATCTCCAAGGAAGCAAGTGTAAGGTTTTTCTATTTTTGTTGGTGTGAACAAAACACATTTTTGCATTTGGAGTGAGCTGTTTCCAATCGTTGTGGGTGTAGCAGCAATGTCGCCACGTCTTCCTGGTTGAAGTCCGAAGCCTGATCACACGAGTACACTCATGAGTATAGCATTTTAGCACAGGTGGGGAACCTTTCTGTGATATGCAGGAATCAATCATTATCATTGATAATCCATCATGATGATATTCAATGATATCAACAACACTCCAGGGTTAACTTTTTATTCCTTGTTGCATAGCTGTGTCGTTAATGAGCAGATAAGGGTTAGGTGCCTTGCTCAATGCACTGCAAACAGAGAGCACTTCAGCAGCCCACCACCTCTCCTCCATCCCAGAGACGTCACGGCGATCCCTATCATGATCAATAACAAGGTGACCCCCCCGCCCTCTCGTCCACTGCAGGTTCCCATGACTCCTTCAGCTTCTACATCGACGAGACGTCCCCCGTGGGCCCTGAGCAGCCCGAGACGGTGCAGAACTTTGTGTCCGTGTTTGGAACGGTGGCCAAGAAGCTGATGAGGAAGTGGCTGGCAACGCAGACCATGAACTTCACCTGCCAGCTGGAGTCGGGCGTGCGCTTCTTCGACCTGCGCATCTCCACCAAGCCCCGTGACCCCGACAATGAGCTGTTCTTCGCCCACGGCCTCTTCAGCGCCACGGTCTGTGGAGAGAGAGAGAGAGAGAGAGAGAGAGAGAGAGAGAGAGAGAGAGAGAGAGAGAGAGAGAGAGAGAGAGAGAGAGAGAGAGAAGAGAGAGAGAGAGAGAGAGAGAGAGAGAGAGAGAGAGAGAGAGAGAGAGAGAGAGAGAGAGAGAGAGAGAGAGAGAGAGAGAGAGAGAGAGAGAGAGAGAGAGAGAGAGAGAGCGTCTTAGTGCTAGATAGATGGGGCTGCTATGTGATTTATTTCCTACGTCTGTCTTTAAACACCATCTCCCACCCCGTGTGTTACATTCACAAGTTAATCCAAATGGTGATATCTACATTTTTTGAAGGAGATTCATTATTTTGTATTGCCTTTCTCTTTGTGTGTGTTTGTGTGTCTTGTTGATGTTGAGTGAATGTTTGTCTGTCTGCTTTGTCTCGTGTGTGTGTGTGTGTGTGTGTGTGTGTGTGTGTGTGTGTGTGTGTGTGTGTGTGTGTGTGTGTGTGTGTGTGTGTGTGTGTGTGTGTGTGTGTGTGTGTGTGTGTCTATAGGTCAGGGAGGGATTGGAACAGATCAGTACTTACCTGTCATCTCATGCCAGAGAGGTGGTGTTCCTGGACTTCAACCACTTCTACGGAGTGCAGAACCTCCACCATGAGAAGCTGGTCACCATGCTCAAAGACATCTTTGGAGACAAACTGTGTCCCGTCATCTTCGCTCAAGAGGTATTTATTACCCTCTAATCTTTCATTAAAGTATATTTAACAATGAAATAGAAGCTTAATCATCGCCATCGTCGATGACTACAAGATTATCTCTTGCTCTAATGTAATTGGCAAATACTGTACGTGTGCAAAACTTCCAATATTAATTTCACTAATGTGTTCGGTGGCCATTTTGATTTTGTTCCGAGTTCCCCACAGGAGAAACACCTTTGTTGGGATTAACGGATTAATGGCTTCGTGAGGTTGAACTCTCCTTATCAACCTTATACAGTACTGCTCTCATTATTTTAATTTGTTCGAGTTCGCTTTCGGTTGCCCTGCCATGGATTTCTGTAATTCATGGGGGGAAATTGAAAGAATCCTTAAAATAGAGAAGCATGTAAGGGATCTTCAAAGAAGGTATACCATCATCGCTATTGGTGACCAAGATTTCTCTAAGAAGGAAGAGGACACTCAATATATTTATAAAGGCTATTACACATGCAGTTTTTGCTTCTTCTCACTCAACATAGCCAAAAAGGTCCAAACCTTTATTGCAGCACAGTGCCTTTATTGGGCACTATGAATACAGTCCACTTTTGCAGCCATGTACCTGAGCTATGGGTACGCCGACACATGTGATTGACAGGCAAAATCTATGCCCCCCTATACCCATCAGGGAAGAGATGCCCTGGTTGGTTAGACATGAGCCTGGAGTGGCGCCACCACAACGGATTTTCTTAGCAGGCATTACACTCACTGTGTCGTGACGGATGGCTGTGGGTGTTTCGAAACGATTTACTCTTAATTTGTAGCTGTTAAAACTTACCTGCAGCACTTGTTAACATGGGATTCATTCTGGGTCCAGGTGACCCTGCAGTATCTGTGGGAGAAGGAGTTCCAGGTGCTTGTGTTCTACCACCACCCGATGGCTCTGGAGGTCCCGTTCCTCTGGCCCGGCCAGATGATGCCCTCCCCCTGGGCCAACACCACCGACCCGGAGAAGCTGGTGCAGTTCCTCCAGGCCTCCATCACCGATCGCAGGTCGGTCAGCCACCCCATACTCTCGTTTGTTCCTTATTTTGCTTTCTATAAGCGGCGGCGATCATACACTAAACAACTGCAGATTGTAAATGTCACGCATCGCCGCGCCATGCCACGGTCTCTTTTGTCTCCATTAGCTTGTTCTTCGAGGGCTGCTTTTCGCTTGGATTTCAGTTCTGTTAACTGTGGAGTCATTCTGCCCCGAGCATTGTCTACGGATGCATGATAATCATTGAGCAGAGTAGGGGCTTGCCCTCTTGCTAACCCCAGTAGTTAGGTTGTGGAAATGGGCGGCTGAAACCCAGGGCCTTTTGGCTGGCACAAAATGACCTTGCACTACATTGAGCTGAAACAGTTCAGCTGAAGTTCCATTCTTTCATTTGTTGGGGTGTTGAGGGATCTCTACTCAACATGAATGTACTTGATGTGTCTATCTCTTTCCTTCTGTAAGGATACTCGGTTGATTTAAATGTGTAGTTATATTTAAGAGAGGATTAAATAAGGTAAGGGACGATGTACAGCGAGCTGGTCCTTATCGCAAAATAAACCCAGCTTCACGTTGGGCTCCTACACCAGGAGGTCCATTTGATTGGAAATACTGTAGTGTCCATAGCAACGGTTACTCATAGCAGTGGTCTGATATTCAGACAATAACAGGCCCCTGAATACAATAATTGACCAATAAGAATCTAGT
The DNA here is from genome assembly GCA_900291075.1 of Melanogrammus aeglefinus. NCBI lineage: Eukaryota > Metazoa > Chordata > Actinopteri > Gadiformes > Gadidae > Melanogrammus > Melanogrammus aeglefinus. Next base: position 29,587 of record OLKM01002444.1, read on the forward strand.
ATTCCACAAAGCCTTGTAACAGCTATATTTAAAAGCGTTTCAATGCAAAAGAGATGACTAACCAGACAAAGCAGCAATCATCCGGCACACACAGTGAAAAACACTTTTTTTGGGGCTCCCAGATGTAATGAAAAATGGAAATCTGAGCACATTGGCAATATAACAATGTTGTTTAGTCACGCTCCAGTTTAAACCCAATCAGCAACGGAAAACATAACAACACGTGTGGAACGCAACTCAGAACGACACCAATTCCGTTGAAGTAATCCTGAAATGGGAAGCTTTTCCTTTGCTGCAATGGTGTGGGGGCGGTAAGATAGCGTTTATGACACGTTGTCTTGCCCTTTAAGAGAAGCCCGGTCAATGGCAGAGCAGAAGAGGTGAAAGGAAGGGCAGAGTGTGTAATGTTGTGTATTTCCTCTGCAGGAGGAAGGGCACCTTCTTTGTTTCCCAGGTGGTGCTGACCCCCAAAGCCAGCACCGTGATGAAAGGAGTGGCCAGCGGTCTGAGGGAAACCATCACAGAGAGGTGTGTGTGTGTGTGTGTGTGTGTGTGTGTGTGTGTGTGTGTGTGTGTGTGTGTGTGTGTGTGTGTGTGTGTGTGTGTGTGTGTGTGTGTGTGTGTGTGTGTGTGTGTGTGTGTGTGTGTGTGTGTGGGAGAGAATGGGGAGCAGCATTTGCTTTTCATGTTGGATGTGACCGATGAGACATTGATGCACATTGATAATGCTAAATGTACAATTGGACACACACACACACACACGCATACACACAGAGACACAGACACAGACAGTGAGCCACATGACATTTTAAAGCTAAACCTAAAGAAACGGCAGTAGGAATCTCCTCACAAACAACACCCACCATGCAGGCTTTCAGCAGAAGCAGAAAAAAAATTAGACCCTCCAATTCTCTCTCTCTAGTGCTGCCGCACCCCATTTTAGTTCAATCTCCGTTTGTTCTCATGATTACCCCCTTCTTTGCTACTCTTAGTGTTACCAGTCGGTTGAAAGCCTAAACAGTAAAGCCGCCAATTTGACCGGCATGAATAATTCATACTCAGAACCGCCAGTGTCTTGCACATATTTTTTTTCCCGTTCTTTGTGCGGGTTTATTTATTTATTTAGTAATCGTCCTGATTATTCTGCCAGTGTAAAAGGCGAGACAAGCAGACAGCGCTTAAGAGCCCAGCCGCGATACACGTGGCGCACACACGCTGTGTGCGTGTCCTTCAGTGTCAAAGACGCCTCTGCCCTGCCCTGTTCTTCCACACATGTCATCGTGCCGGGGCAGACAGCCCCCCAGGGTTTAGTCCTGCCTGTGTGCTACGGCGATGTTCCTTTTGAAATATCTTTCAGAAGGAACACCGCCGTAGCACACCCCATCCCTCCCCCCCCCGACTACGGCAAATATCTCCCGTTGGCCGACTCTGGTACGGCAGTCCAATCACCATTGCTGAGCAGCATTGTGCTCTGGGTGCTTATACGCCCGGCCCAGCACGCTGACAATGACATATGGAGAGAACATCCATGCGTGTTGCACACGCTCGCGTACGCATTTCTAGTTTCTAGTACTGTATTTCCGCCGGTAGCTGGCTTCATCAATGAGGCCGGCGTAGCAGCAGCAGCCTCATTGATGAAGACACTTGTCCATCTGGCCCGTCTGTCCATCCGCCTTCACATGCTGTGTCCTCCATCCTCCACCCCCTCCATACCCCCTCCCTCCCAGGGCCCTGCCGGGTATGATGCAGTGGATCCGCTCCCAGCGGCCAGGCGAGAACGGCATCAACATCATCACGGCGGACTTTGTGGAGCTGGGGGAGTTCATCAGCGCCGTCATCACGCTCAACTATCACCTGGACGATGAGGACGACTACGCCACCTGAAAGCTGCCGCCCGAGGGCTCTTCTCTCTCTCTCTCTCGCTCTCTCTCTCTTGCCTGTTGGGGGGGGGGGGGTCTAGGGGATGAGGCACGCTCGCCACTCCTGTGGTGTTATTTAGGGCGATGGGGGACAAGGATGATCCCCGCAGCCCTGGGGGGTGGAGGGGCAGGGGGCGGATTGTAGTAGGCTAGCCGTAGAAGTCGTCATCGTCGTTGTAGTTGTTGAGGGCGGGGTTGATTTGGGGGGGCGGGCGTCTCAGCAGATGGCTTGAGTTTTAGCTTCAATGGCAGGAGTGGTTATTAGGTTTTGTTTCTTTTCTTGTTATGGTGTAAAAAAAAAAAAGGATGTCGCTTTTGTTTACGTCACTCCCCATACGCTGTGAATAGAACGATTTCATCCAACAATCGAATCAGTGTTTTGAAGTCTTGCAACTTTAATGCAGGTTATTATGTATACATATAGGAATACGCAGTATATGCACCGTTAACAGCATTTCAAATCACCACCGCGACAAAGTGGAAGTATAGTGCTCTTGATCATGATGCATCGCTCCTCAGAGATGTGTTTCTATTTTGTAAGGAGCCGTTCTAAGGGCGCTAAATGATAGCATTTAATGATTTGGTTTATATAGATTCCTGCTTGAAGCACTAAAGGCCTTTCTAAAAAAAAGCCTTGAGCAGTTCAGCTGCATAACAAGTTTAAGAAATTTCTTCCATTTGCCTAATGTCTTCAGTTTAGCGGAAAATCCCCATACAAATAACATCAATCTAGAATTGATTCAACTCCTTGTTTTTTAATATACCGGTAAGTGAGTACCGGTATTTACATACCGATATGATAATAGATATGGACCCTTTTGATTCCTTTTTAATTCATTAATATTAACCCAGGAAACGACTTAAGCGGTTAGAGGCCGAGACCTCTAAAAGTCTATTCCCTAGTCAGGAGACGGTCCAGACATTGATCAGATGGCTGTGTGTCGTCTGAGACACTGATTCAGCCGCCCTTTGCAAAGACATTGCGCTGTGGAGTGGATGTCAACAGGGACAAAGGACTGGGTTGATATATTCCTCTCACACATAACAAACACACCAAGATGGTATATTTTAAACGTTGTAGTGCACCCACACATATAGTTTTTATTCTTTGTATGCACGTTTAAAACGTCAAAGCTCTTTTATTCAAAATTTTTGTTTGGATGTGTACAGATAAAATATTACATTTGAGGTTAATTTGGGCATCTATGGGCCAAACGATAGCAGAAGGTGTAATTTTTCTTCTCGGCATGTGTGTATTGAAACCAATTGCTGAATTTACTGCTGTGCCAATGGTCTGCATCACATTTCTGAATGTTTCTTTTAAAGATCTGTCAAGTCTTTGAATCGAGAATGTTACGAAAACAATGGTCACTGTCAAAAAAATCACTTAAACTGACTTTTTGTTGTTTTTCTGAAATGCACATACGTTAGCAGCACCACATTCATTAAAGATGTAGTGGTTTTTGCAGCTGTTTGATGTCAGCCTATAGGTGTTTCATATTCACACATGTTATTCGACTAAACCTGCACCAAGTACAATGCGACTATTTATATTATATATATGTTTTAAAAATAAGTTCCTAACAAACTGAAGTTATTCTGCTTTATAGATATTTGTTTTACTTCTAGAAAGGGAACCCTATTGTCACCACATGTTACATGTTACATGTTACATCTTATGCAAATGGGAGACGCAAATCCCTCACAAGCATTTTTGGCAGAGAATGTACTTTGTGCACATTTTGTTTATCAGTTTATCAATGTTATAGATGGAAATGTAAGTGTGTTTTAGAAATCCTTGGATGTATGTATGTCACGTGGGTTCAATGTGCCATTTCTGATTCAAGTGATTGGCTGACTGAGCACTGACCACAGATTAATCTTTGATTCTTTGTAGAATAAATTACGTTACGATTGAAGAAGCGTGACGCTAGCTTTTTTAATGTCGTTGTCTATATACGTCAAAAAATGTTTTATATTATGAAAAGTTTGTAAATACTTAAAGGGCAAAGTAATTTACTGCCAGAAAAAATATATTATTTGCTGTATATAACTGCCTCCCCAAACTGTACTTTTGTTGAAAAATAATTATCCTCTTTCTCCACTGTTGTTTTTTTCTGCATAGAACCAGACGTATCTGCCCTACATTCATGTCGATTGGACTTAAAGGTGAATTTACATTGGTGCCTCGTCTGCAAAAACTTTGCAACCGTGGTAACACTTGTACAATAAGAGTACATTAATTAACCTCAGTTAATGCAGTAATAAGCATCAAATCAAAATTAAATAAGAGCTAACTAATGTGTCTAGTTATCATTTGCTAATGTTGTTCATGTAAACTAAGTTAACATGAACACCTTTAGCAGAGTGATACATAGAAGTCCCAACAATGTTTTACTCTATTTCAGCAGTCATGGAAGGCCTCTTGTCCAATCAAATGACTTGGTCAAACTAACTGTTGTATATTAATGCTTATTACTGCACTAACTAATGTTAATTGATTGTACCCTTATTGTTAATTAATTAATGTTACCACTTTATGAAGGAAAATTTAGTCCCCATTACTCCTATATGTTGGTCTGCTAACCCTGTGAAGATGAAGAAACCAAAATTCCATTCATATGTGAAAAGGTTATTAAGCTGTGTAGTGAGTGAGTGTCCAACCTGTTGTCTCTGATGCTTCAACGTGCCTGTATCATCCATTTCTGATGGGTCATTTACTGTTACTGTAAAGGTCAAACCTATGTTTGTTACAATAAAAGTGACTGTTGTAAGTGGAAAATGAAAAATAAATAGAGAGAACATAAAAAAGATTCTATGTCCATGTTTATTGGCCAACCTTTAATGGGAGACGGTGTCGTTTTGTTTACCCCGACAACTGGTACTTTTCAGAGTCTGTTGTATTTTATTCACCGTACATTTCCTGTGTTATATGCAACATTGATCCAACACCTTCTCAGACATTGCCTTCAATAAATACACAAAAACAATGTACCTAAATAAAGTAAAAAAGCTGTACCACGACACCTAAAGAGTGTGTTCACCAAGGGAGCTCATTCTGGTCACCGTGGTAACGGCGTTGAGCAACAGCCCACGGTGACCTTGGAAGGGAATGTGTTTTAGAGGATTGGCCGTCTGGCCTCTGCAGCACTCACACTATTCGGTTCACTCACCGGCTGAGATATTTACCATCTGAGGACGATCATAGCCAACAATGCCCGCACTGGGATGACAGTGACCTCTGTGGGTCAACGGTGTTTGTGTGAGGTGGTGGTCTACTCAAAAAGGAGAGCATGCCGTTGAGGTGCTTGGCTGTATTACAGCTGTGAATCATTCCAAGATACATTCCCACCTCTATACACACACACACACACACACACACACACACACACACACACACACACACACACACACACACACACACACACACACACACACACACACACACACACACACACACACACACACACACACACACACACACACACACACACACACACACACACACACACACCTGTTGATTACTTAGTAAAGCAGTGTGCACCCGTCTTGCCTGGAATTTTGTATCATTTTTGTGTGTGTATATATATATATAGCCTTAGGGTTCTGTTGATGTGTAATATGCAGACAACAGAAACCATATAATGCATTATTGCCCTTGCTGTGTGTGAAATGACACACAGCGTGAGAACCAAACCAAAATAGAAAATACAAAAACAGATCAAAACAAGATGGGTTGGAGAGTCAACGGAGAGTGACTCTCAAACGTGAGAGTCAACAGGAAGCAGACACTACAACATGGCCAAAGTGTTTCTGTTTCCCATGACAAAGAACAGATGAATGAATGAATTTTGCTCATAATGTCAAACTTTATTTTGCATACAAAGTCTCTCTCTCTCTCTCTCTGGGTTTCTTTCTATCTGTTTCCCTAAAAGATAGACACGCACACGCACACACACACACACACACACACACACACACACACACACACACACACACACACACACACACACACACACACACACACACACACACACACACACACACACACACACACACAGACACAGACACACAGACACAGACACAGACACACACACACACACACACACACACACACACACAACCATAAACACAGTATGTTTTTTTTTTATACTTTCCCTGACCACCACTACAGAACCAGCAATAATATGGGTCTTGTATCTGGCTAATGTTAACCCGGCCATGTGTCCAACCACTTGCCATCGGGATGTAGGCCTACAGGGGCTGAGCCAATAAGCCGACAGTGGTCATTAGTAGCCCTATAGACATTCTCAATCAGTATCATTTACATGTAGCTCGTATCTGAGCGATATACATCACCTATAATCATGGAACTTGGAATACAGTATTCAGTAGTTGCCGCCAAAAACGCGTCATCTCCGGCTTGAGACATCTCCTCTCCACCCAACAGTCTTCCTTCAATCCAGAGGTTTATCTGCCCATCAGAAATATGGAACTATTGACTGTGCCGCCTGTCACTTATGAATCACTCCTTTGATCTAAAAAGTATTGTGTGAGTCAATAAGGGCACAGATTGTACCCTGGAAGGAGGGTTCCCAAACTCTGCGTTCCTTCTCTCTCAAGATTGAGGTATTTCTTGCCTTTTGGGGGGCTTGCATTAGCTTGGCACCGCCTACCGTACCTACCTACTTCCGCTCAATTTTTATTTCACTTCAGTACTAGTAGGGCTGGGTATGGCTGGGTCTGCTTCATATGCATGGGTTCCTTGGAAGCCTGATTTTTGGCGGTCCAATCAGCGAACAGAGGGAGTGGCTGAGAACGGTGACGTCGAGGTCGCGACCCAGTTTCAATTGTAGTCAGGGGAAGACAATGGAGAAGGATACGAAATAAGATATTCGGTGACGGTCTGTTGTGGGATCGCTGCCAAATATCGATCAATTAAAGCCGGAGCAAGTACAAGCTTTGCCGAGTTTTGTGGTGGCCATCCCCACCGGGTTCGGGAAAAGTTTGATTTTCCAGCTGGCTCCGTTAGTGGTGAAGGAGCCGGTCCCGTCGCATGACATACGTCACGACCAAACGCTATGCGATGGGTATGGCAGATCCAGAGTGGCACTGGGCAGATCCAATAATTTTAAAACTTCAACAGACAACCGCCTCGAAGTGAGTGGACGTTTGTCAATTGGGCAGTTCCAGACCTTCTGTACAAATAAAATGGTCTGGTAGGACCATGCTAGGCTTGCATTAGGGATTGTCATAAATACATGGACTTAAAAGCCCTTTGAGACTGTAATTGTTTAGGGATACAAATAAAATTGACTTTTTCTCAAAAAGTAGCTTGACCTCATCAGCAACACATCTGTTCAGCCTCAAGGCCTGTTCGCCTGGTTATGAGTGCTACATATCTGAAAATGCATCCAGGCCCTTCACACTCCCGTACTGAACTCTTATTAGAATTCAGTTCTGTTGAAATGCTCTCCATGGCCTTCTGAGAGAACCACATTCTATGGCCCCTTTTAAAACAGCCATCAATAGGCCAACTCGTTTATATAGAAATGGGTTCAGTTAGTTTCCACTAGTATTATGTTGTAGATATATTGTACAGCACTTTTCCAGCAGATTTCTAGGTAGATTTTCTCATTTAAACATGCTTGATAAAATGGAAATGGAAACTGTTAAATATTTATGAGCTACTAGGGCTGCCGTAGTAGTAAGGGACCCAGGAATTATGGGTAATGTTGTTGTTGTCTTGAGTTCACCTGAGCAGCGGGAACACGGCTGTACGTTCGGTGTTAGCACAAATAAAAAGTTAACCGTTCCATGCGTCCGTATCATTGTTGGAAACAGTGAAGACGTAACAGAAACAGACAAAATGTTCTGCTTTCCCTGCTAAAGATAATGCTATGATATCAAGGAAACATTTAGGAAAATGTCATTGTGAAAAGGGTCCATGCTATTTGTCTTTTAAACTCGATCATAAAGTAAAGTGGTTGGTGTA
>OLKM01002444.1:42500-60000 GCA_900291075.1 Melanogrammus aeglefinus
AGCAAATCATATAAATATAAGGAATGCGACAAACCCAAAGAGTTTATTTTCATCTTCCCCATCAGCAGAGAAACATGCTCAGAGGAGGAGGATCAAACTTCGAGTCGAAGTAAAAACATGAACACACACACATCTCTCTCTCTCTCTCTCTCTCTCTCTCTCTCTCTCTCTCTCTCTCTCTCTCTCTCTCTCTCTCTCTCTCTCTCTCTCTCTCTCTCTCTCTCTCTCTCTCTCTCTCTCTCTCTCTCTCTCTCTCTCTCTCTCTCTCTCTCTCGTTAATAATTAATTTTAATTACTTTGATTTTCCAGGCGATGTCAAGAATGACATTCCATTATTATTGAAAGTTGAAGCCAAGGGAGGCCTGCATATCACACGGTTGTACAACATCATCCTCTCTGAACAAGCCAAGAACTTGATAGCCTACTCCGACTGGGCGGACTCTGTGACATCCTTTCCTGTGGTCATAAAGCAAAAGGTCAGAAGTTAAATGCAACTAAAACAACTATAACATTTGTAATACTATATTTGTAATATTTGTTTTGGGAACATATATCCCCAACAAATATCACAAAACTGTATGTTTGACAAAACTGTAATGAATTCCTCATTTTATCACACTGGATTCCAAGCCTGCGTTTGTACGCTAAAATAATTCCAACGAGTTTCCCACACTTTCTGCTACGATACCCAAATGTTCCCGTCTCGTCTCGCTGAAACACATCTCTACACGCTAAACCCCCAGCTTCGGCCACTGTTCGAGCTGGTGAAGGAAGTGCCGTGTGCTGGGGTGAAGAAGCTCCACCTGCGCCGGGCCATAGAGCAGTATGATGCAGAGACACACCCCTGCCACTGCCAGCCCTGCTGGAAGAACGGCCTGCCGGTCCGGAAAGGCTCTGAGTGTACATGTGTCTGCAAGCCTGGGACCTCGGGCTTGGGCTGTCAAATGGGCAGCGAATTGGAGGGCCAGCAGGGTAATTCATTTTCTTTCTTAGTGTGTACTTTCTTTCATAAACATATATTATAATCCTTAATTCATTTATTTATTTATGCATAGTGTGTTTCAAGATACTCATAGACGCCTTACAATGGCGACAAAATACAAGAGTAGAAAAGCATCAAATATCGATAAAAGATCAAGTTAAAACATTTAAAAGCGCACAAAGTAAGGACGAGAAGTGAACACACTTTTGACTTTAAAAGGGTTTTATAAATGATGTTTTTAGATGATCTCAAAGAAAGGTGGTAAAAAAACCACTCTCAGGGTGGTATTGTACATTCATCTTTAAATGATGATCTCAAAAATAATTGTCCTTTAAATATTTTTCAAAAAGTGATTCCTGCTGATGTAAACAACATTGAACGACCACATGTGTTTGAAGTTCGTTTAATTATCTTGTATTGTTTGAGCATCTTGCCTTGCCCTACAAGAGAAATAGGACTGTATTTAGGACGGTTTTACTAGATTGGTTATAATATTGTGTTAATATAACGAAGACACACGCACACACACACACACACACACACACACACACACACACACACACACACACACACACACACACACACACACACACACACACACACACACACACACACACGCGCGCACACAAACACGCACACACACACACACACACACACACACACACACACACACACACACACACACACACACACACACACACACACACACACACACACACACACACACACACACACACACACACACACAATAACAACAATTTCTTCTTGCTGTGAAGGAGTGATCCACGGCAGCTGGTCCTGTTGGTCTCAGTGGACCTCATGTTCTGGGAATCGAAGGTCACGGTCCAGGGTGTGCTCCAACCCCAGTCCCCTGAACGGTGGTCTTCAATGTATCGGTGAGACTTCTGAGAGGTCTGAGTGTGAGGACCAAGATCTAGAGTATCTCAGGTAAGCACAACCTTTAGTATTTTCTTATTGTATGTCATCCAGGGAAGTAGCGGTGCATCCTATACTGTATTTGTGTGTTTGTGTGTGTTCTCATTCTCAGGACCCAGGAGCCAGAGTGCTTTGACTTTTCAATGCCACCCAAGCAGAAGTGTGGCCCACCACCGGTTTTAATAAATGGCTTTGTTTTGGTAAATATGTTTTTACCATTTCACGCTAACTCAATTATATTCAGTTTGTGGAATGTGTGATTTGCTAATTGCTTGTATCTCCACTGTTTTGAGCAAGCATTTTTATTTCAATGATGTTTTCCCGAAGTTGCAGAATTTCTGTTACGGTATTTAATAGGAACCCAAAAGAAAAAGAAAACACTGCCTTGTATTTGGTGCTGCAGGATCCTAAGGATGTGTACCTTGTGGGAAAGAAACTGGAGTACAGATGCATTACTGGATACCATTTGGTGGGTAACGATATCATAGAATGTATGGAGGATCAGACATGGTCCCAGGGTCCAGGCACGTGTGAAGGTAGGCTACGTGCCGAGGCTCAGTAAACCTTTCTTTTACCAACATTAAAAAGGGCTTCTTAACTGGCACTAATTCACTTTTGTAACACAACTAACTACGCCATTCTCTCGATTTAAACACACCCATTCATCACGAGTCGATCCATACAGGGATTGTTTCTACTTACTGCACTCTGAAAATGATGTCGCTAAAAACTGTAGCTACAACTCAAGCCACTAGGGGCTGCTAATGGGAATACGGAGCGAGTGCAGTTTTAAATTAAGTTAATGTGTTCGATTACGGATGGTGACCTTTAGGAGCAAAATGCAGTAATCAAATCTAATAATCTGTTAATAATCTGCAGTATAGTGATTTAATACTAGGTGCATCCTATGATGAAGGATGTGATTTTCCTTTCTCTTCTATTTCCTTATTTTTCAGCCTCAAATTGCATGGCTGCAGTCCTCACTGAGGGTGTCATGGCCTCTCCATTGAAGGGACTCTACCGCATTGGGGAGAAGGTGACCCTGTCCTGCCCACCAGGCAAGCAGATACTGGGGGAGACAGAGATGATCTGTGACCCCAGTCTGCTCTTCTCACCCAGCCCAGAAAGCATCCGCTGTATCGAGGGTATGACTCATTATTACCACATTTATTTAAATCATTATAAAATATAGAATGCATAGGAAAATAAAATAAATTACATTTATTCAAAAATGTATTGTTTTAATGACATCCATTCCCAAATGTTCTATTTTTTGCTAGTTAATGTATATGTTGAGATCACAGGGGGAAACCAAATGTGACAAAACATGTTTATGTTTATGCATACTATTTTTAACACAGAGACCATTGTGACAGCTAGAGCCACTACTGCGCAATGTCAACCATGGGAGAAGTCTTCCAGAGGCGAATGTGTCTGCCGGTTCCCCTATGAGTGCATGTGTGTTAAGTCGTTCACTATCACTCATCAAAACTTTGTCTCTGAAACATTCTCCATCGTGCAACATTGTTTGATTGGTTGACCACAGGTTGTACTCTGACTAGTTGTACTTGTGCTCTCAGGCCTTCCCTAGAAGTGTGTGCCGCCCTTACTCAGAGAGGGCCTGTTCTGCTGAGCGTATGCAAACTGCACGCCTTACAGTGTCTCGGCAAGAACCACACTCTGATCGAGAACAGTTTCTGCAAGTGGCCGGTGAGGGATACCGCAGACGCTTGTGGCAGCTGTCGCATTTGGGAGGCCTGTAATGGTACGTCTCATTTTTAGAATCGGTAGGTTGTGGATGGAGTGGTTGAAGGGAAGAGGAAGATTCTTTTGATAGGCTAAAAACACATGTCAATCAATAAATACATTAATAAATAACTTAATATGACTTCATCGAACAGAGAAAGACAGCAAACAGTCAATCGGTCAGTCAACTCCAACTTCTTTTACTGCAAATACATTAATGTAATAATAAGCATTATGTAACAATTAATGATTAGTTTACTAGTAATCTAGTAGTCATTTACTATTGGAGTTCATGTGTGTTCAAGTTTACTAATGGTGTTCATGTTTACTTATGGTGTTCAAGTTAACTCATGGTATTAACGTACACATTATGTAATAGGTTTATGCTTCACCCTAACCCAGTAACCCTAACCCAAACCCCAACCCAATGCTAATGCAAATTCTATATAATAATGCCTCTTTCTGCATTAACAAATGTTAATTAATGGTTAATGATGTACCCTAATTGTTAGTGTTACCTTGTTGTTGTTGTTGTTGTTGTTGTTTTGTACAGATCAGACCAACACGTGCCGCTGCAAGGAGGCATCAGAGTGCTTGGGTCCCGAGGTCAGTGTGTGTGCACTCGTCGGAGAGGATGACGGCACACCAGCTGCCACGATGAGCGAGTGTGAGGCGGGCCGTCGGAGGTGTACCGGGCAGAAAGTAACGGTCCTCAGCCTGCAGCCCTGTGGGCCCATGTGAAGCGGTCTGGTTCTCATTTGTGTTATTCCATTACTTCTATTTCACATATGTATTAACATCTCTCGACACACACACACACACACACACACACACACACACACACACACACACACACACACACACACACACACACACACACACACACACACACACACACACACACACACACACACACACACACACACACACACACACACACACACACACACACACACACACACACACAAATGATGATGCATGCCAATGTATGAGGATCGATGCTAGCAACAAGGATTAATAAAAAAGCTACAACGTGTATTCCCTATTATTTTGCCTTTTGTTTTTTGTAGCAGTTATTTTTGTTTCACCCAGTTGGCTCATACTTCAAAAGCAGAAAGATATTATATATATATATCGTAGGCTTAGAGTAATACAGCTAAAGTGTGTCTCAATAAATAAAAGGCATGGTAATGTTGGAGAGAGATGCGGCGGTGTGAACGCTTCCTCTCCTGACTAAGCTAGACATGGCTCGCCTGCCAACTGAAGACCCTGCTGACACACTATTTCTGCCTTTGGCTCGCCTCCTGTTTGCTTTGTGTGTGTCTCTGTGTGTGTGTGTATGCGTGTTGGTGTGTGTGTGTGTGTGTGTTTAGATGTGTGTGTGTGTGTGTGTGTGTGTGTGTGTGTGTGTGTGTGTGTGTGTGTGTGTGTGTGTGTGTGTGTGTGTGTGTGTGTGTGTGTGTCTGTGTGTGTGTGTGTGTGTGTGTGTGTATGCGTGTGTGCATGTGTGTGAGCGTGTGTGTGTTAAAGTGTGTGTGCATGTGTTTGTGTGTACATGTATGCATACAAGTGTGTTAAACGTCCTTGTATGTACTTGTCTGAGTGCATGTGAGTTCTTGTGTGTGCATGTGTGTTTGTGTGTGCTTGACTGAGAGTACGCATCTTGTACTGTGTGCTGACTGTGTGACCGAGTGCCAGGGTGTTTGCCAACCTGTGCGCATGTGAATGTGTGCACACTCACGAAGCCACTTCAGCCCCCACCCTCTACACCAAAATAGGAAAATATCTGACGCTGCCAGCAGCAGGTTATTGTGGTGCTCAACAGAAGAAGTTCTCTCACGTTTGCACTTCACCTCTCTCTACCTCTCTCACACAGGCAAACACTGACAGACGCACAGTCTCGTTTCATCCATGTTTGCGTCTTAAACAAGGGGGTTCAATCGAGGACATTTCCCAGCATGGGACTGAAGTAAATACTGTATATATGTTACTGTTGATTCTAAAGTGAATCCGGGTTCTTATATGTTCGTATGGCTCTCCATTTACTTAACATAGATTATATAATTATGAAGGAGAAGAGCTGTTTCACAATGTTTTTCAACAGAATAGTTGAATAGGTTAACACATTTAGCCTGATTCGCTCCAAATCTCCAGGTGCTCCTCAACGAAACACTTCACTTTTGCGGGTCGTTGTGATGGGAAAAAAAAGGAGGACCATTTCGATTGGTTCAATTCGATAACAAAAGGTTTTTTATTAACAATGTAAAATGACTTACAGCCTGTATCAGCTCTTACTACAGTGCCTTCACCATGCCCTAAACACAGACCACTACCATAGATGAGCCAGACCCATGCTGTCCGCCCTATGTCTGCACTGATGGCGTCAGATCACGGGAGATGCTACCCTGCTCATGTAGGGAGCCACCGGAAATGACCGCAAACGGACCTCCGCTTTGAAAATAATTCTGAGCGCATTGCGTAGAGAGTAATGTGTATATACATATAAGTCTAACATCTCCGTTTATAGATAAGATATTGTGTGCAAAGAAGTTCTTTTTTTTTCTGAGTATTGTATCGTATATTCCTCTTTGAAGCTGGAAAGAAAAAAAGGTTAAGTACAGGTTTTTTTGGTTCATGGAAGACTAAAATAAGTGAAGTACATTAAGGAGAGAAACAGCAAGGAACAGAAAACAATAGACGTTAACACACACAACCAACTCTCTCTGCCTGCTGCCGGAGACGGACGCAGACAGTGAAAGTTGTGACGTTGTCTTTTCAAGTGCCATCCGTAAATATTTGGATGGAGTCTATTATTATTATTATTATTATTAATATTATTATTAAGTTATTACATTGTTTCTGACATAAACAAACACGTTTCTTCCTTTTACACATGAATCCTCATGTTCAGCCGCTCACTGCAGTATTTTTTTTTTGAGAAAGTTATTGAACATTGACGTTGATTCGAATGATTCTGACTCCATTTTACCAAAAAAGGGAAAATCTTTTGCAAAATATCTATGCAAATAAATATGCACATAACGTATATGTGCAATGACTATTGTTGCCATTACATTGCAATTACAATTCATCTTTGTATTACAAAATTAAATTATAAAATGGCCAGCCTTTGAAAAAAAGAGAAGGAGACATTATATTTGAAAATGGCAGTAATAGATTGGCGGGAGACACAAGTGGTGAAGGACGTTGGGTAATGGTGTCTTTGTCACCTCCTCCCTCCCAGGAAGGTGGGGCCCTTTAGCTGGTTACCAGGCAACAGAGCCCAAAGAACCGCCTCTTCCTCTGTCGGACCAATGGGTAGGGAGTCAGGTTCAGCAGGCTGCTGTCATCTGGCCACGCGCAAAAACACAACACGACAAAAAACTAAAAACATCACCCTCTTTGCTACATTCTTATTGTTCTTTATTGACTGCATTGCCTTCTCAAGTCAGCGCTCCATGAAGGGGTATGAAGGGATGGAAGTAGGACGATATACTGGGATGGAAGCAGGACGATATACTGGGATGGAAGCAGGACGATATACTGGGATGGAAGCAGGACGATATACTGGGATGGAAGCAGGATGATATACTGGGATGAAAGCAGAACGGTTTACTGGGATTGAAGCGGAAAGATATACAGGGATGAAAGCTGGAAGAAACTGGGAAGGAAACAGGAAGATAAGATGGGGGTGAAGTGTAGTTTTAGTGCCGGACCTACCTTGATTCTTCAGTGGTAAAGGCATAGTCTCCCTGAGATTACTGAGAAGGTTTTTCATTTCTCTCATATCTCTGCCAAAACAC
This sequence comes from Melanogrammus aeglefinus, assembly GCA_900291075.1. Lineage (NCBI taxonomy): Eukaryota > Metazoa > Chordata > Actinopteri > Gadiformes > Gadidae > Melanogrammus > Melanogrammus aeglefinus. Next base: position 49,968 of record OLKM01002444.1, read on the forward strand.
AAGACACACATCCTTCATGGGTCTTTCATGGGTTCTTGCTACACACGCACACAGACACACAGACACACACACACACACACACACACACACACACACACACACACACACACACACACACACACACACACACACACACACACACACACACACACACACACACACACACCACACACACACACACACACACACACACACACACACACACACACACACACACACACACACACACACACAGAAACACAGAAACACATGTCTGATTGTCCACACCTCTCTATGTTCTCAATGTCGGTAGCCACCAGCCAGCAGAGCTGAGGGCAGTCGTTGGGAGAGGAGGAGGTGTCTTCCAGTATGGGGATGTCGGAGCTCTCGTCTGTCTTGCTTTCAAGCTTGGCCACTCCACCCGAGTCTTTACCTGGAAGTACAGAAAGGGAACACCTGGTCAGTGGAGAACCAAGTACTCACCTCATCGGGAATGCACATCCGGTGCCTTGGTTGGAGCCAGGGAGCGCCCAAAAGCTGGATCAGGAGGAGAGACTGCACTAACAATGATATTAATTCATTTGATTTATAAAGCGCTTTTCATTAAGGCAATGTGAACAAGCAAGCTTCAGGTCTAACAGGAGATTGAAAAGCTTTCAAGATCTATATCCATCATGTTGCATGATGGATATAGATATTCAAAGTGCGTTATTCATAGTGCTGTTTAAACTGTATCCACTTGTTGTCTCGTGATATGAAGTGTGAACAAACCAATGAAAAAAGTGTACCAAACACACAAAGACAAAAGACACACACACAAAGACAAAGACAAAGACAAACACACACACACACACACACACACACACACACACACACACACACACACACACACACACACACACACACACACACACACACACACACACACACACACACACACACACACACACACACACACACACACACACACACACACACACACACACACACACACACACACACACACAGACGGACTGGGGTACCTTTCCTGTGGAGCTGCAGGGAGCCCAGCAGACAGACAGACTTGAGCATCTCTGTGATGTACATCTCCAAGCAGCACTGCAGCTGGATGAAGAGCCTGCAGATCTCTGGGTGAATCTCCCCGTCCTCTGGCCTGCATGGGTTCATACGCACAGGGACAGAGTCACCGGGTCTTCATGGGTTCATACACGCAGACAGAGGGTTACTGAGCCCTCATGGGTTCATACAGATAGGGAGAGGGTTACTGAGCCCTCATGGGTTCATACAGATAGGGAGAGGGTTACTGAGCCCTCATGGGTTCATACAGATAGGGAGAGGGTTACTGAGCCCTCATGGGTTCATACAGATAGGGAGAGGGTTACTGAGCCCTCATGGGTTCATACAGATAGGGAGAGGGTTACTGAGCCCTCATGGGTTCATACAGATAGGGAGAGGGTTACTGAGCCCTCATGGGTTCATACAGATAGGGAGAGGGTTACTGAGCCCTCATGGGTTCATACAGATAGGGAGAGGGTTACTGAGCCCTCATGGGTTCATACAGATAGGGAGAGGGTTACTGAGCCCTCATGGGTTCATATGCACAGGGAGAGGGTTACTGAGCATGAAGTAAAATAATAAACTCCATGTACCAGAGAATGAACACAGTTTTGATTGTGTTTAGTAGGGCCAACGTGTATTTAATCATCAAACACATGTATTCCATGAAATACATGAAATACATTAATCATTTAAAACAACATTTGGATGACATCGATCCAGTTGGGGTTTGCTTCAATTGCATGTAGCAACTGATTTTTTAATTTTTTTGCTGTTAGCTGGCCGATACCACACGCATGCACGCACGCACGAACACACACACACACGCACACACACACACACACACACACACACACACAACACACACACACACACACACACACACAATGCAAAGAACCTCCCGAAATCCTATTTGTCAAGGCAAAGCTAGAGCTGGCAGTCGTCTGGTGATATTCAATGGGTGTGTCATCACAGGGGAGCATGGCAGAGATGAGAAGTGAGAAATCTACACCTGGGTGTGTGTGTGTGTGTGTTGTGTGTGTGGTGTGTGTGTGTGTGTGTGTGTGTGTGTGTGTGTGTGTGTGTGTGTGTGTGTGTGTGTGTGTGTGTGTGTGTGTGTGTGTGTGTGTGTGTGTGTGTGTGTGTGTGAGTGTGTTAGTGTCGGTGTGAGTGGTTGTATTCCTGCGTGAGTGTGTGTGTCTGTGTGTCTGTGTGTGTGTGTGTGTGTGTTTTCCCCACAGAATATCAGTAATGCTTCGTTCCCTTCAAACCTGTTTCATACCCTGTTGTTCTGCTGAGCACTTCATCTCTCGTATATGGCAGCCTGGCGCTAACTAGATAATACACGTAAAGATGCAGCCTTCATGTCGACATTGCCACCCTGCTACCTCCCATCAAAGAATGGTAGGTAGGGCTCCTATTTAGTGTTTGGCCCGAGGTATACTATCATTGCCACCCTGATGTCAGGTAGGGCTCTTGTTTAGTGCTTGGTCCTAGCTGTACTAAAATAAAGGTTGGCTCGTTAATGTCTCCAAGGTCAACCGTCCTCACAGAGATGTAGTCCACCCTGGTCAGGCCTTAATATCGTCACTGCCTCCTAAGTGGAGGGAAAGCGGCACACTTTATTGCACACATGTCTCGTCGATTCCACAAATGCTGAAACATATGCAAACCACTAGCCTGGCTAACGCCAGACTTAATCTCAATCTACATTGAGAAGAGGTCTGGGAACCACACATTAATTTTCTCGTATTTGAGGCGTGCCCGGAGCCGTTTATTGGGCGCTACGAATGTCTATCCTATGAGTCTGTACGTAGCTCATAGCCAATCATATAAATTATACCAGATGACGTATGCAGAGCGACAGAAATTCGATGAGGAAGAAGACGATGAGTGTGTCACATAGACGTCGTCATCCCCCTCCCCGTTCTGTGATTGGTTCCTTATCTCAGGCGAAAATCGGATCCATGGAATCCAGGCAGCATGGGTATACCCAGGCTAGCAAACCACGGACGTGAAGGGAAATTCTTAACTTGAAAGGAATCTTTTTACATGAAGGACGCAACGGCTTGCTGTCTCTGCCGCCAGGTAGTACAGTCTCTCTACTGCCATAGAGTACTGTCTCTTTTCTGCCAGGGAGTACTCTCTACTGGTGGGGAGCACTGCCTCTCTACTGCCAGGGAGTACTGTCTCTCTCCCACCAGGGAGCACTGTCTCTTTACCGCCAGGGAGTTCTCTCTCTCTCCCACCAGGGAGTACTGTCTCTTTCCCACGAGGGAGTACTGTCTCTTTACAGCCAGGGAGTACTGTCTCTCTCCCACCAGGGAGTACTGTCTCTCTCCCACCAGGGAGTACTTTCTCTCTCCCACCTTGGAGTACTGTCTCTCTACTTCCAGGGAGTTCTCGCTCTCCACTGCAAGGGAGTACTGTCTCTCCACTGCCAGGGAATTCTCTCTTCTGCCAGGGAGTACTGTCGCTCTCCCAACAGGGAGTACTGTCTCTCCAGTGCCAGAGAGTACTGTCTCTCTACTACCAGGGAGTACTGTCTCTCTACTACCAGGGAGTACTGTCTCTCTACTACCAGGGAGTACTGTCTCTCTACTGGCAGGGAGTACTGTCTCTCGAACACCAGGGAGTACTGTCTCTCCACTGCCAGGGAGATCTGTCTCTCCACTGCCATCTCTCCACTGCCAGGAAGTACTGTCTCTCTACTGCCAGTGAGTACTGTCTCTTTACCACCATGGAGAACTGTCTCTCTCCCACCAGCGAGTACTGTCTCTCTCCCACCATGGAGCTTCTTGCTTCTATCCACTTGTTCTTTTGAAACCCTTTTACTGGAAATGAATGGAAAAGATTTAGCGTTTTCCAAGCACTACCTCGGTTTATGTGAACAAACATCGGACATCGGTCATCAGGGTATAGACGTATTTTATCAAGTATGGGATTAAGTTGTGTTTTCGGGCCTCCGGTACATTGTATTAATAACAATAGTTACATTATCATCCTTTAATGGAATATGGAAACCAATTCAGGCACACAATAGCCGTTTAAGCAAACATTCAAACATTAGATGGAGGAAGATGGGTGGAGTGGGTGCGTGTGTGTCTATGTGTGTGTGTGTGTGTGTGTGTGTGTGTGTGTGTGTGTGTGTGTGTGTGTGTGTGTGTGTGTGTGTGTGTGTGTGTGTGTGTGTGTGTGTGTGTGTGTGTGTGTGTGTGTGTGTGTGTGTGTGTGTGTGTGTTTGTGTGTGTGTGTGTGTGTGTGTGTTGGGCTGGGGGGGCATTTTGAGTGGAGCTGATGTGGTCCAGTGCTTCTTGTCCATGATTGAAACTTGAGAACAAATTAGCTGTTTCTCAAGCTACAATAAGAGAAAATGCAGCCAATGCTGTACCAGGCAATGCTGGGGAAACTAGTGTAATTACACGTAAGTGTATAATTAAAGTCTATGCGCGTGGGGAAGGGGAGAATGCCTTTCATACAATGTGCTTGGTTTTCTTCTGGGATACAAATTAATACAAAGACATTATCTTGTTTAATGGCTTGGCTCCTACACACACCACACCATACTGTGAGATGCATGGTGTTCTCAGACGAGAGGGGACCAGGCATGTTCCATATGTGTCTGTGGAAAGTTTGTCACGCATGCATAGCTCAGAGGCTCCCTACCATGTGATGCAAACACTTTTCATCATGCATGTAACACACGAAGGACGCGTGCACAACACACAACACACACACACACACACACACACACACCACACACCACACACACACACACACACACACACACACACACACACACACACACACACACACACACACACACACACACACACACACACACACACACACACACACACACACACACACACACATTCTAAAGCCACTCAGAGCATGCAAAGGGGAATTAATTATTAAATGAATGTATTCGGTTGTACAGGAAAGCGAAGCAGAGTAGGGAGTCATGTGATCACTTAATGTCACGGGTAATGTGAGAAAGTAGGCAAACAGTGTAAGACGATAATGTCAATATTATATCCGTAGGAGTTGTGAGTCTGTCACATGCAGGATAAAGACGTGAACATAATGTAACACAAACACTATTTGTACCACTCTGTGTGTAGGCCTACAAACTGTTGTTTCTAGGGTAGTACCATACCTTTTAGAATAAATGCTGCTATCCTGTAAACTCCTGACTTTTTTTTAGTCAGGCTGTTGCTGTGGTTAACTTGCATTATAATCAATTTGGTGAGGGGCTCAGTGGGGACTGCAGTAAAAATGTACACATTTACACACACAGACAGAGAGAGGGAGAGGGAGAGGGAGAGAGAGAGAGAGAGAGAGAGAGAGAGAGAGAGAGAGAGAGAGAGAGAGAGAGAGAGAGAGAGAGAGAGAGAGAGAGAGAGAGAGAGAGAGAGGAGAGAGAGAGAGAGAGAGAGAAGAGATAGGAGCAGACAGACACACACAGACGCACACGCAAACACACACACGCGAGAGAGAGAGAGAGAGAGAGAGAGAGAGAGAGAGAGAGAGAGAGATATGGAGCGAGAGAGACACACACAGACGCACACGCAAACACACACACACAACACACACACACAACACACACACAACACACACACACACACAACAACACACCACACACACACACACACACACAAACACACACACACACACACACACAGGGACACACAGAAAAACAAACACACACACACACACACACACACACACACACACCACACACACACACACACACACACACACACACACACACACACACACACACACACACACACACACACACACACACACACACACACACACACACACACACACACAGGGACACACAGAAAAACAAACACACACACACATGCACACACATCTGCTAAACCGATGTATCGTTTGTAATGAACTCACTGTACTTCATATTCGAAATACAGTTCATTAAACACATTGCAGAATAAAGACATCCATATCATGTAGTTTCAAAAATGCTTACAATCTGTAAAACGCATGTGCCTTTAGCTTTATTCCTATAGCCAAAGTCTTGTCTTTAGCAAAGACAAACTTGGCCGCAGAGGGGCGGTTTGCCGTTTCAGCAACATGGCCAGCTTGTTCCATCTGCGCAATGATGCACTTACCCCGAGATCAGGGAGAGACTCTGGTGAGCTGCTCTCGCCATTTCGCAGCCTTTATTTCGGGTCTTGAGCATGTCGGCCCGTAAGGCGGGACAATCCACTGTTATTTCACCGATGGAAATGACAAGCTCACGATACAGAGCCACGAGATGTTGAATTCTTGGACGATCTACAAGATAAGGTTATTGAGGAAAAACTAAAGTTAAGGAAAGAACCTATAAGAACATGCTTCTGTACAAATTACTAAACAGCCCCTTGCAACGCGTCTCATGGGATAACTTTGGACTTCAGTAAAAACATGCTCACTCCCATACCGTAGTGATTGAGAACATGTGTGGTTGGGCCAACTATTCAATGAAACATATGACAACGACCTGTCCCCCCACACCGATTAAATAAAAAAAAAATCTGCATTCATACAAAAAAAAACAAGCGCTGATCACGATATCCTGCCACAGCGTATTGGCTTTCCGAGGCCTTCTCAGAGTGACTGTTGAAAGAATGGATTTTTTTATTTATGATGGCCATTATGCTAAGTTTGGTTGTTTGCTCGGGCTAAACCCCCCCGCCGCTGGGACGCGCGTCCCGCTCGGTGTGTGCGAGTCAAACACGGGATGCCATCATCCCGCGGACCGCGGCGCCCGGTGACGTCCGTGGACGCATGAAGAGATAAAGTATGGCCATAATAACAGCAGCAGCACGAGATCTGTCCAGTCATCGCTATATCCCTGGCAAAAACATTAAGGTATCACAAAAAACAATTCCGATTGAAGAAGTAGAAGAAGTAGAAGAAGTAGAAGCAGAAGAAGAAGAAGAAGAAGAAGAAGAAGAAGAAGAAGAAGAAGAAGAAGAAGAAGAAGAAGAAGAAGAAGAAGAAGAAGAAGAAGAAGAAGAAGAAGAAGAAGAAGAAGAAGAAGAAGAAGAAGAAGAAGAAGAAGCAAGAAGCAGATGAAGATGAAGAAGAAGAAGAAGAAGAAGAAGAAGAAGCAGAAGAAGAAGAAGAAGAAGAAGAAGAAGAAGAAAAATCATCGCAATTGCATTCTGCCGCTCATAATGAAGGATGCCCTCGTCTTTTTCTTATTGAATCGGTCGTTTTATAAAAACAAAACATGCTGTGGTTTTGCTACCTTGCACGCAAAGCGATAGTCGATCGAACTATAGAACAAAGAGGGATTATATCCTCAAAGACCCCAATCTAGCAGAACCCCCCCCACCCCCTCCATGCAGGCATAAAGGTGTCGCAAACCTACCATCCTGCAGTCGGCCACGGCGCGCTGGGCTCTGCGGCTGCTCTCGGTGCTCTCCCGCCTCTCCGGCTCGCGGTGAGCAGCGGGCTTGCCGATCTGGAAAATGTTCCCGGCAGATCTGGGGCGGTTTTTGCGCCCATTCGGTGCAGAACTCATGCATACACATCCACTAATAAAACAGCTCTAACGCAGAACGCCTTGCCTGATGTCGAAAAATCAGCCCCTTCCTTCAACACGCTTCCTTCCCCTCTCCTCGACTGCCGTTAGTTCTCCACGCAGCACCACGGCTCTTCTCCGTTTGACGATCGATACAGGTCCCACCACCACTACTACAGCGATCGAGGTTCGAATACACGCGTGTTGGTGGTCCGTCTGATGCCTCCTGCGCTCCCGTCGATCGGGGTTCTACTGTGGCGGTCCAAGACGCAGACAAGCCTCAGCGCGCAGAAGTGAGCGCATCGATGCTGGATTTGCAAACGGGGGTAGCGATTCACCTTCTCCTCTCTCCTCTCTCTACAGCAGACGGTTATGAAGCGTGCTGCTGCCTGCTGCTGCACACCCAGCCCGGAGTCCGGCTAGCTCAGATGTCTTTTCTGACGCACCGATGCCGTGGTGGTAAGAGGCAGAAGACGACCACGTTCACGGACGATCACCTGCAAATGCAACCATTTTTTAGGATTGCGCGTTTCCATGAAGTACCCAGAAGACGACTAGTATCGGTTTCCTATGAATCTTGTGCCGCTGAATAGAAAGCACTCCCCGAAGAGATTAAAAAAAAACAAAAAAAACGGTCCAGTCCCACTGTGGTCGATTATCAACCGCCCGGATCAATCGTCATTCATCTCTTTATACAGGAGGGGGAGATCGGAGGCTGAAACTCGGCTGAATGAGTAAACGGTGGCTATTTTGGTTCGCAGGTTTTGGTTATTCGCGTGCTTCCAATCAAGGATTTCTAACCTTGGCGAGGCAATATAAGACGAGCCGTCGCTACAGGCCTGACGTTGCTCGGGTGGCTGGGAACACTGCGCACCCATAGGACACGAATACTAATGCCACACCCCCCCCCCCCCCCCCCCAGCCTCCCGCCCCGAGGACCACCTCTCTGCATTCAACGCTTTCATGTAAAAACGCTTTTAATAGTTAGGTGAGTGCTGCAGCGCTCAAATATTGTTATTTTTAGGCTTAATTCTTTTTTTGTTTGTTTGTTTGTTTGTTTGTTTGTTTCTTTCTTTCTTTCTTTCTTTCTTTCTTTCTTTCTTTTCTTTCTTTCTTTCTTTCTTTCTTTCTTTCTTTCTTTCTTTCTTTCTTTCTTTCTTTCTTTCTTTCTTTCTTTCTTTCTTTCTTTCTTTCTTTCTTTCTTTCTTTCTTTCTTTCTTTTTTTCTTTCTTTCTTTCTTTCTTTCTTTCTTTTTCTTTCTTTCTTTCTTTCTTTCTTTCTTTCTTTCTTTCTTTCTTTCTTTCTTTCTTTCTTTCTTTCTTTCTTTCTTTCTTTCTTTCTTTCTTTCTTTCTTTCTTTCTTCAGTTATGCTATCTACGCAAAACAATATACCGTATGAAAGCTGACTCTTCAAGGAGTCCAACGGTATACAATTTTATGAGCTTAATTTAATCAATTACATGTGAAGGAACAAGGTCAATAACATACTTTTCAAAGTTAACAAACACACACACAAACACACACGCACACACACCACACACACACACTTTCTCAGAACAGCTCAGCTATTCTATATTTTATCTCAAATGTATTCAAACTTTATCACATTAAATATCTGTTTACTCTTCTCTGTTTTACTCTTCAATATATTTGTTTCCAACCATTTAACATTTTTTAAAGGGTGGGCATGTTTAGATTGTTGACTCTATTTAGACTGTTCAAATCCTTTCACTTGATTTAAGCCATTTAACATTTCTTTACGTCTTTAATGTGGCTTTACTAAAAACATATATTCAACCTCACTATGCACACTACAGCCCTCCACGCATTTTCTAAAGGAAATGCATATAGATTTATTGTTGTTCACATATTTATTGATTTGCTTTTCCCTGTTCATCATTTCTTTCAATGCTCACCCTAACCCTATTTTTGTCTTCAGGTTTTTTGTTTTTGATCTATCCCTCCACATGTTTGTTGTATATGTAGTAGGTTCTAGCTTGAGTTATGCATCTCTCGGTTTTTGGAGGACCAGAAAATTTGCACAAATCAATGAACAATTTCTTTATTGAAAGAAAATATGTGAAGTTATAGTCAAAATATAGAGCCTAGTTTGAGCTGTGTGTGTGTGTCTCGTTTGTGTGTTTGTGTGTGTGTGTGTGTGTGTGTGTGTGTGTGTGTGTGTGTGTGTGTGTGTGTGTGTGTGTGTGTGTGTGTGTGTGTGTGTGTGTGTGTGTGTGTGTGTGTGTGTGTGTGTGTGTGTGTGTGTGTGTGTGTGTGTGTGTGTCTGTGTGTGTGTGTCTGTGTGTGTGAGTGTTTTAATCCACATTTTCTTCTTGCATAGGGGTAATCAATCAGTGTAAAATAGCATAGTCATTTCACTAAGGTATCTTGAAGTCATATGCATCTGTGTGAAATTAGAATATACATTAGAATATAAACAATTGACTATTCTTTTGT
>OLKM01002444.1:65000-68792 GCA_900291075.1 Melanogrammus aeglefinus
GGGAGCTCTGATGTGCAGTAGAGACAAGGGTTAATGTTATTGAATGACATAGAGAAAAGGTCCATTCCCTTCAAGGACAAAACAAAAAAAAGAAAAAAAAAAAAAATAATAAAAGGGGGGGTTTTTCAATTATATAATGATACAAGGAACTTTTTTAGTACATACCCTAGTAGGACATAGATAACAAGGTTTTGATATCCTGTTTAAAAGAACAATCAGGGTAAGCCTAAATGCCTTCAAGGACTAGATGAGGGTTGATCCTGCTTCAGGGCATGTAGAAAAGGGTACAGTTCCTCAAAGGACATTGGATAATAAAGATTGATTCCCACTGTTCTTGAAGGAATTGTTCAATTCCTTCAAGGGCATTGGTAAAATCCCATTCAAGGGAATGTAGAAAAGTGGAATTCCCTTCAAGGTCACAGATAGAGGTCAAGGTAAGTGCTCTGTTGTTCAGGCAGAATTCATGTTGCAGATGCTGACACTAGATATTAGAGTATGGTGTTAAATTATAAAAATGTAGAAAAGAAAAACTGTACATTACTGCAAAGGTCTACAGAATGTACATTTTAGCACCTCAACCTAGCCTTGACAACTGAAACAAACTCTCGAATAACGATCACAGGTCTCGCTTCACAGAGTAGAAGAGATTAATTTTGAGATCACAAGTGAAAATGTGTTCAACCAATCACCGAGCCCAATGTCTGAGATCCACTACTGTGAATAAGTACGTCAGGAGTAAAGTATTTATGGAGGTGGATAGTGGAACAAGTACACTCTCCCGGCCAGTCTCCCTGTCTTTCTCTACCAGCTCTCAACTGTCGAAGTTTTTAATTATTTGATGAGAAAGAAAGAACATTTGTTATGTATTCTGTAGAATATTTAACACAGTTATTGAACATTACCTTTGATTAGTCTGAGGCATTCAATTCATGTAGCTTTATTTGATGAGACCTTGACAGCATCCCGAATAGAACATTGGTGAAAAGCTTGAGAGGGTACCTGTGAGTTTAGGAATATGCAATACCTTTTCTCCCCTTGAAAATGTAATATTCTTCCTTCCCATTTTATACCATGAACAAAGCTTTAATGATTATGAATCAGTTGTAACGTTCCCACAAGGAAGAACAGACAAATATTCTGTTCTTTCACATCTCCATCTGGTCAGGTGGTAATAAATCAACCCCTCAAAGTCTGCCACTGTCACACTCTATTTACCTAAATCTCGCTCTTTTCTAACCCGCCAGTCGGTCAGAGAACTTGCTACATCCAACTCCCTTTCATTCAAAAGATTCTGCACACCTTTACATATCCTGTCTAAAGCTTGCTCTCTCTCTTTGTCTCTCTCTCTCTCTCTCTCTCTCTCTCTCTCTCTCTCTCTCTCTCTTTCTCTCTCTCTCTCTCTCTCTCTCTCTCTCTCTCTCTCTCTCGTCTCTCTCTCTCTTCTCTCTCTCTTTATTCCCGCTTCTCTCTCTATGTTCCCTCTCTCTCTTGCCTTGCTCTCTCTCTCCTCACTCCTCTCTCTTATCTCTCTTCTCTCTCACTTCGCTTCATCATCTATATATAATATGAGGATTTTTGTTTTCCAGGAGGAACAGCATAAAAGGGCGTTCTCTCTTGTTTCTGCGTCTCCTCCCCTCTCTCGCGGCTCCTGTGCTCTCTCCCATGGGTCCCCCCCATGTAGCGCCAGTCTGTTGAGCCCTGAGGGGGCTCCAAGTGTAATTACCACGTTTACACCCAGGGGGAGCTCCTGGGACCTCCCTGTCACGCCAGTGGTGCCGCTTCTAGATGTGTGTCATTAAAAAAACAAAACACACACATCGAACACTCAACGGCACAATACTCTAGCGTAATCATGGCCCCTGTACCTCTCTCCCCTGGTATCAAAGCCCCGCGACATCGTGGCAGTGGTCTCAATTACGAATCCCCAAACCCATCGCCCAGTGTCATCAAAGACTTGCCACACAAGAAGGTATGAGAAGAAGTACCACAGAGCCGTCCGAAGGGATGAGAGTGGAGGTAAGGACTGGCCGGGATCCCTGCAGATTGTATATAAAGAATTTTTATCCTTTGACCAGTAGCCTTGCTAGCATAATGATTCAATTGTGAACAATCGTGAAAAATGATCAGAAAATATGATTTATATATATTATAGACCTAACACCAGTAGGCCACCTTGCCGTCTTTTTTGGTACGGCGCCAGCAGTAGGCATCCACCAGCTGGGTACAGCACTTAGACCTGGTTTTTTGTCTGCTGCCTCGCTGTAACAGAGGAGGCCACCAGCCATTAGGGATCCGCGTGACGATAACACTTTGTCCCCCACATGCTGTTATGAAAGGTTGCGAGGGGATTTGTCCTGCATCACTCTATGCATCTTTATGCTGGCTTTGTGAGGAGGTGATAATTACATGGTACATTTACTTGGTACATTTACATGTCAGAAATGGAAAATCGCCTTATGAACGAGTGCTATAGAAAAATGTCCCTTTTCCCTTTGTGAAATAAACAATGAGTAGATCAAAGTTAATCATTGTGTTTCTAACCACATTACTTTGAGGGTATTTCTGCCCTCTTGTGGACAGAAATGTATGAATGTGTCTGACAGAGTTCTTCCCAAAAAAAAGCCCAAAAGCTATTTTCTGGAATCATGTTATGTGTATTGTATATTGTATTTACATTACCACAGAACAGTAAAACATTGACTATATATATATTTTTTAAAGCTACATTACAGTACCAATGATATTTATACTAGATACCACATTCTTTCCAACCGGCTATAAATTTGACTTTGGCTATTGCTATCGCTAATATAATTCCAGTTCAATGATGTGATTGCCGTCCAAGCAGCCAATCAACAGAGAACCTGTTCCATTGTCTGGGCAGTTTTGAAGAGCACTCTGTCCAAGCCTCATCATGCAACTAATTCAAATCTAACCCCACTTTAAACCACACAGACAATAGCCATTGAGAAGAGCCGGCTGCAGATAAGCCTGTTGAGAGTCAGTGTCTAAAATAGGCCCATGTTTGCTGCTGGACATGGGCACACACACCCAGCTCACCGCACCATAACCAGGTGTAGAATAACAGTGTTCTGGTGAAAAGAAAGTGCCGTTCTTACTGGGAGTTGTTTGTACCGCTACACACACAAACAGACACAACAAAGCATACTTACACTTTATTCAGACATTAAATCATCTAGATATGTAAATCTTTCTCAAATGTAGAAGAATTAAATAAAATGATCAGGAATGTAAAGTCAAGCTTGGTGTGCAATTTATTCTACTTACCCCAAAGGCTAAGCTGTTTAATATTCAGGATACAAATTTACAGCTTTGATTCTTTTTGACCATTGGGACCCTTAAAAAAAGATTAATCTTACTACTATAATAGCAGGCCTGTCAGACCAGTAATGCATATATACACCGCAAGCACGCACATGCGCACGAACATACACGGAAACGCGCACATATGTGCACACACTACACACACTACACACACTACACACACACAAACTCAAGCACGCTCACACACTGCAAGTCAACACAAAGGCAGCGACAAATACATGGAGGCGCACTCAGACACACACACACACACAGGTAAGACGTTTAACGCTCCGCCATCGGCACACGCGCGCAGGTAAAGAACAACACACAGCTGGCACGCATGGGCGTGTACATACACGGAAACACACACATGCACACACATTACCACACACACACACACACACACACACACACACGACCACCCACCCACCCACACACACACACACACACACACAAACACACACACAA
>OLKM01002445.1:0-16194 GCA_900291075.1 Melanogrammus aeglefinus
CACTGACATTCATACATGTAATCCCGAGCCAAACAGACCATGACACCAGCCAACGCACAACAGGTCACTATTGTATTCAGCGCATGAATTGATGAAAATAGTGAAAGGTGATACAATAAAACACAATAGCAGGCCTTATACAATAAGTATAGCGTTGACCTTCAATAGAATAAACGACATTCACCACGTCCTCCAGCTAGAGAAACTCACTCATGTTGAGATCAGCTGCCATATGTCTCTGCATCTAGAACTCACGCAGAAACACCCCTACCCCGCACCCGCGGAGTCGTCTAATCGCCATTTAAAATAAAATTAAACAAGCCAATGTCAGGCCGGGAGGTAAATTGGGGTGCCTAGCGCAAGCCAAAAGCCAGACCAAACCTATGCCCTGGGCATGGGACAGTCCCATATTCTGATGCTTGTTCCGAGTCCCAGCAAAAAGCCTGCGGGACGCAAAATGTCACTGGTTTCGCACCACCCACTATGAATATTATCGCCAGTTCGGATTGGCATAACCAACAGTCGTATTATAGACCCGATCATTAACTAATAAAACACATAGAAAGATTAAACATCCAGCATGGGAATATTCAAACAATGTAGAGAGCATACGCAAAGCAATATGAAATCGCACAGTATGCGCGCGATAATCCTGACAGATGCGCTCGTCCACTGCGCGAACGAGCGCTGCCGAGAGGTCCTCATCAGAACAGGAGCCAGTAGGCCTACCAAAGACAATAAAAGAAATATAAATGCCGTGTGCTGCCTGCAATAATGCTCCCGTGAAAAAGAATCTTTTATTCCAATGAACAATATTGAAAGTGAGACGAGCAACCACACTTCCCACCTAAAGGTTGCTAACCTATACACATGGCTAAAATATCGATGACACCAGTCCGTCAATTCCACAGAAGCAGGCTGGCAGCAAACAAATCCAACTTTTGGAGCATATTCCCTCGGCTACGATTAATGCATAGCGCTAATTTAACAAGAGCGTTTGTCTCTGTGTTGAGGTCATCGTTCGGAGCTCTACGAGTGGACGGTTTTACACTACACTACACCGCACATGGATCGCCGGCCAGGCGAGGGAATATACAGACGTCTTTTTATTAAAGGAAAACCATAGTGAAAAGACAAAGGTGGCGGATATTACAACGTTGGTAAATGTCAGGGATCCCTCGGGCAAAAAATCTGGATTTATTGAGATTACCCTTTCGAGAACTTGTGTGGAAAGGGGGTCTGAGGCGGCCAAGTCTCCCTATCCGTTTAAACCATGCCTTGGGTCCGATAGAAGCAACTGCGCCTAGTCTTGATTCGTTCTGCCGCGGCACCCAACCGATCTAACTTTTCTTCCAATTGTTCGTCTCCAATCGCACCCAATAGCGTCCCTGCATGGAATCTAAAACCCAACTCTAACGAATAAAGCCAGAATTTTAAAGTACCTCTTCGAAAATAACCATAGCCAGGGCATGTTAAAACAATGCAACGCCCCGCCACCCAGAACACACTTAAAATGCGTCTCAACTCGATGGAATGGTATTAATTTCATACATCCAATCCCACAAAACAAAATGGAAATTAAATCAAATGAACAGAATCAAATATGATACGAGAAACGGCTACTTTTGGTGATTAACGAATATTTGATGATCCCCAATGCGACCTAAAAGTGCCGCCAACCCTGATTGGATAGACGCGTTCGTAATGACGGTAGGCCCTACTGAAAAGGTGTCGAATGGGGCGCATGTCGCAATGGCACCTGTCGGAATGGCAGCTAAGTCCGACTGGCACATGTGGACTCGGCAGGATTCGAATGCAAGCGATGGAACCGGCATGCATGCCATCAATCTAATAAATGCATTTACTACTCAACAATGTGTGCGTTTCACCAAAATGAAGTTAGAGCTGGCTGTTTACTTGCAATGCCTTAAACAAATATTGAATAAAGTTCCAGATCCCTTTCACTAAAATCTTTCAGTACAATGTGCGTGTCACTTCTGCTGTACCCTGATTAGTTGACGGGATATCTTCAATATTGTTTGTTTAGGTCCCCAACGGTCCTGTGCAGCTTTAAAGTGCTTAAAGAACACATGATAACCTTATGGTGACATCACAACAGTCGCTGGACAATTGGAATGAACGATAGAGGGGGGGTTATATACGGACCTGTGAACTTATCGACTTGATGGATTGTTTTGATGATATGCGATTCCCAGTGTCCATTGCGAAAGAAGACAAATAAATAAAACTAAGAGAGTTCCAATTTCTGTCAACTACCACAATGTCCTGCAAAAGTTCCTGATGAAAATGTTCTAAGTGCCAACCAATCCCATGTCAGCTGTCAAACAACAAACAATTGTTCCTCCCCGATTAGTATGGGTTGTTAAACGGACACTGTGTAAGACGTGAATAATTCCACTAGTCTAACAAATGTATCATATACATAAAAACATCTCAGGGAAAAACCTCTCAACAAACCAACTGAGAGATAAAATCCATTCGTACCAATAAACAGGTATCCCTAAGGAGCTTCCAGACCTTCTGCGACTAGAAAAACATAATGGCCCTAAGAGAAATACAAAGCAACAGCTAAGCACACTAGGCTACGGTTCGCTCAAGCCAGCAGACTGAAACAGCCAAGGAGGTCAGCGAGAACGCCGTCTCACTGCTCAGCCGATAAAACCTGCACTCACACTTTCGCTCATATGCAGAGAACATACCTGAAGGAGCACCCCACAGGAAGAATACATCCACGCGCCAAAAAAGCGGAAAACAAGGGAAAAAGGCAACGGATAAATCCGACCCCTTGGCGACAGTACCTACACTACTAGTGCAACTAGTCAATGCACATTGAAAAAACCAAGTCTGGAAGTGATAAAAATTAAACAAAACAAAAAACACACAAATACATCACCACCTGGTGGTAGAATACCAGTGAATCACAAAGAGGAAGAAAATTCCCCTACACAGGTGTCCCTTTAACACAATAGGCTTGACAGCACCGTCCTGTTGCCATAGATGGTTGCCTGTATGTCCTTTGGGTGTGAGCGCCGCCTGGAAGAAAATAAGAATTTCCCAACGCGCGGGGTCGTTAAACTCACCAAAAAGAACTAGATATCTTTTCCTCTCTCGTATCTAAAATCAGTACACTCCGCGGTGATTAAACTGATAAATTCACGTTCCAAGAGCAGGATCGCTGCAAGAACGTGACTTTTTTTTGTGCGTAAAGTTGTCACCCCCTAGCACTTCAGTTCTAAGCAACGTCAACATCTTGGCGCGGACCTTATAACTCTATGACTAAGCTCGAGATGGGCCAGCGCAGGCAAACACCTTGACAAGTCCGTCGTCAATCGACAATAAGTGACCACAGCGGATGTCAAATCAAAAGCTGACAGATCAGCTGGACCTGTATGCTCCTCTTGATATATCGCGTCATTTTAATAAGTTCTGAAAGCGATTCCACCAAATGCCCAGACTGTGATTGACATAGGCTGCCTAACTTTTGTCCCGTCATGCCGGGTGTCGTAATGTTCCACCCTCCCATACGTAGAGAGAGCGGGTCATCGATCGGTCACAAAGACAGCAGGCCCATTCTGATAAGCCAGAAACTTGGCCCATCCAGAGAGCTCAGCAGCAACAGACGTGTAACGCCCCGAGACGCACAGATAGTCGGAACTGAGACTGAATAAAAAGAGGGCATACACAGCCTCACTGTCCAGCTAATCACGAGTGATAGCGTAAATCGCTCGACCTTTTGGCATACTGGGAATCTGCGCGTGAGTCTCGTACCGACTGAAGAAAAAATGATGCAGAAAACCTCCATGGAGCAGATAAGGCAGTGTGTTTAACGTCCATTCGGAGAGTACTAGATAGAAAACATAGTTTTGTCAGTGACCAGTGATCGAACACAAAGGCCCTCACTCCGATCCTATCACTTGTTTACGTGCACCGCAGCCAACCTGCCATTAACATGGTGCTCCGAGACATACGTTCAGTAACAAAGGCAACAATTCCAGACTAGCATTGAGTGCATAGTAGTGGACAGTGATAGATTATGTCAAGAGCTGTTGCATATCTGAAGAGAACGTGCGATCGCCCAGCCTTAGACACTTCGCTGCACCGTGAAATCAAGAAAATTTGAAGGTCGCGAGTGGAACAGCGTAAAGTCGCAATGCGAAGTCGCATACAGGAAACAAATACCAAGACATAAAGAAGCGCTAAAGAGCAGAGGACCCAAAGTACAACTCGAGCGCGATGATGCATCCACCTCGGAATCAATTACACAACATGTGATCGAGATTCTTGACTCTTTTTTTCACAGTTCAGCGAGCAAACAAGCTTGGAGGGAATTACCGTTAACCGGCACCAATCGCACATGGTGACACAGGTTCCAAGCTCAAAAAAAACACATGAGCCCAAGACTGTATTCGATGAATACAGTAAAGAAGTGCGATTATACAAGAATAATGTTTTGTTTTATTACAGACTTAATGAATACTAGAACGCAGGGCAGACCAACTGTGGTTATTGCGCACTGTAGCAATCTGTACAAAAATTTTTGAACGCTTGGCCATCCATTAACATGAGAGAAAGAAAACCTCGAGCTTTTCGCCATTGATCCCGCCGGGGGCATTAGCAGAATCTTATTACCAAACAACACTTTCAATCAATCCTGACATCTATTCAAGGACCAATCCCCCTAGACTCAAGCTTACTTCTGTTATGAAGAATAATGTTACTTTTATGGCCAAACTCATGATATTATATTAGGACATATATCATGTAAAGACATAAAATGAACAAAATAGCTAATCATCGTTCTGTAATGGACCTTTGGTCCAACGACGCAATGAGTCCCGCCCCAAACCTGTTCTGGTGAAAACAAGTACCTCATGCATCACCAGGGTCATGTCATGGCAATCTACATAACTCTCTAATACCGCGCAAAAACTGACACCCAGTAAGTGTCAACGCTTCCGACCTCGGAGGATCCCGCATTGTCTTTAGTTAGTGAACGTTGATAGACAACTCAGTACTTTCTACCACAGATCGTCTAAATCAACACTTGGAAAAAAAAGTGAAACAAAGCGTAGAGCTCGCGGTGAAAACCACCATATATCATGCCCTGCAGAATAAACTACAAAGAACATTTTTGACCTGAAAACTCAATGCCGTAGCCAGTATCAGTCGATCTATAGCGTACAGTAAACTACAGGGAGCCCCACGAAAATCAATTTGGTAAGTCGCACATTAATAAGCCAGGAATACAAAGAATGAATTGAAAGCAAGTAGGGCAAGTGGGAGAAACGCAGGTTAAATCACAGGTAGCCTACTGAACTAACAGAAACATGTAATTTCCAAATGACAGGAATGCCAAATGTATCACCTTTCCAGGACTGCATCATTTGCCACCACTAACATATTCTGTCAATTCCAGTTCCAGCCACAATTTTGATCCACTGAGGCGAGGGTATTGCAATACCTATCACAGTCGAAAACGAAGGAAATGCAGAGGTGCATGTGCGTAAGCGGCACTTATGCTTCAGGTCCTCAATCAGTGCAGACCATGACGTGGCTGCATATAGCACAAGGTAAATCTCAGTGCATTTTACTGGTAATAAAACAACCAAATACTGTGACGTGCAAATTCTAACAAAAATAACATTAGAATACGTGTTTATCATGCACTTTTTGAGCAGTATACCACAAACACAAAGTAGATAATGGACGGAAGCTTTGAATGTTTGTTTTTTTCACCCTTCTTTTGGTAGGACAAAAATCTACAAGTTTCACTCTGAGCGTGTCCAAGAAGATCCTCACATCATCGACTGTTTTGTTTAAAATAATAACTTGACAAAATCTATTTCATAAATCACCTAAACAAGTAGGCCAGACAGCCCCCAGCTCCACAGTCTCCAAAATGGTCAACCAGACCCCCGGTCCGCATTCTCACCAGCCGAGCCCACAACTAGAGCCAGTCTCCAAAAGGTCCACAACCTCAGTCCAACATCTTCAATAACCAGCCTGCCCACCTACAGCCCACCCAAATGTCAACAAACCTCCGTCCGCCAGTCTTTCATCCATAACCGCCCACACAGCCATCCCAAATGCCAGCAAGACCCCCAAGCGGTCCGCAGTCCTTCTCTACCAGCTGTCACCGCGCAAGACCAGTCTACACATGAGCAAGCCCGAATCTATTTTGAAGACGCAAGACAAAAAAAAACAACTTGCAGAACTTTAGGCAAGACACGCGTTCTCAAAACAAATCTGTATTTAAAAAAGAAACCACATGAGTGAGACGACGCTACTGAGTCACCGGCCTGAAATCATGCCGAGCTGGATTAATGCAAGAGAGGTTGGACTTTTTCACAAAAGGGGTGGGGTGACTGAGGTTTCTCATGCGCACATCCTGAAATCTGTTTTTGTATTATCGCCCTTCACCAACTTTGACGTGACACACAAATCCTCTAACATAGATTAAATAATCACTCAGTTACATGGTCCCTCCAAAAAGAAACGGTTCCGAAAACCACACAAAGAAACTGCTGGAAGACGGCTAAAGCTAGAGATCCTATAAGGTCAACCACTCAGCAAAATTGTGCCACTGGCATATGCTAATGCGTCCAATAACAGATACTCCATTACCTTGAGCCATCAATAATCCGTTTATTGCAGTGGGGAGGGCTATTGAGTAACAAAACAAGAAAAAACCGCACTGTCCAATGTTGAAAGCCCCGAGAGGTCATGCCCTCACAAAGGCCCATACAAAAACGCACCTTCAATCATACCCAAAGGCTATTTCAAGAACACAAAACATGAGGACTGACAATAACAATTCCGACCAACAGAGGAAACCAAATACGGAAACCAAGACAAAATACCTCAGAGGGAAAGAATGCCTCACGATATAAGTACTTGCTGAATCAAAAACATCCCATCGGACTAGCCCAAAGATGTCACCACACCACAGCCACATCAGACTGTTCCCCGTACGGCATCTCACTGTCCACCTGGTGACAGTTTGGGCCATCACAGCCGACAAAGTAACCCGAAGCCCTATCGTTACACGTCAATAAGGCAAAAATTAGCTACTTTCACAGGAATGTTTATGAACAAGTTTCCTACATGATCCTTTATAGACAATGTAGCCAGCCGGGCATTGATTTCCTTTCCAGTGTTTCCCACCAGAGGTCAAAAACAAAGTCTCAAACCATAAGAAACATGTCAGATAACATACTGGTACAGGTGGTACGTGCACACATACAAATTAGAATATCGTGCAAAAGTCAATTTCATTCGCCCAGCAATTTCAATTAAAAAGTAAAATAATATAAAAAAAGCTGCTCCTTTGCTTAGAAACATGAGTCATGTTTTATGTGGACGGGAGAGGCATGTACTAGATAAGGGATGAAACCACCACTGCCGCCTCACCCTCTGGGAGAGTGGTATTCTCCAGCACGAGACAGTAGGGAAGAACCATCGGCGAGACTAGGTGAGACGATTATACGCATAACGCCTGGGAAGGCGTCGGGAATCTCCCACGCTAAGAGAGATAAGGCTGCGAAGGAAGGAGGATAGGTGAGAGATTACAGCTCAATACTGCGCCTGCGACGAGTCGGATCCCCGTCGGGATGGTCAATGTCGACCGAAAGGGAGTCGGGACCCCTGCTGGCTGCTGCCGGCGCGACACCCGACCCCGGATAAGCGGATGACAATGAGAAGTAATATATTATGTAGACTCATTAAATACAAAGTGAAATATTTGTAACCTTTATTTGTTTTTATTTAGATGATTATGGCTTACAGTAATAAAGTAATAATGCAATAAGTTAAAAACAAAGTGCCCCAAAAAAGAACTTAGTAGATTTACTTGAACCTACTTTTCAGAAGGCTAACATTTCAGTATTTAAAATCCTTTATTAATGATCCCTGTCTTTCATCTTTCGTATGTTACCACAAGCCAGCTGTAAAATAGTGGGCGTCTCGTGGGAGCTTCTTCGATACATCTATGGCTTGTTAGTCGTACGCAATCAGTGCAGGTTACTTTTACTTTTTCCTCTTTAATGAAACCATGCCAGGTTAATGTGGATGAAGTGTTTAGAAACGCAATACTCCACATTGAGTCTGTGAGTTATGCAGATTTTACCAACGGCTAAGGGGTGTAACCGCACTCTGCTCCGCTCTGTGCCTGATACTCCCCTTACTTATTTGAATGATGCTACAGGAATACACAGCAGTTGACAGGCACACTGGACATTTTGGGCCAAACCACAAAAAACAAAAGTAAGACAGCCATGACCCAAATTTTGGCATGGTTATCTCCATTTCGAAGCGCTGTCGCACATGGACTACAATTTCCCATGGCCAAACTGTGGAGAACCACCCAATTAGTGATTATGGATTTGCACGAGAAGGGTGTGTTCAGTGTGCCAGGTTAGTATTGATGTCCATCAGGTCTTCCTTGACGGACACAATTTTGTGTCCTTTCTGAATATGTCAACATGAATATCCTTCAGTGAGGGATGTTGCGGATCCACCACCTGACTTTGATGGTCGTGTTGACCTAGAGGAATTCTGACTGTATCTGAGGAAATAGTGTGTCGAGGGTTTTTAAAAAGTAAATGCAGACTGTGTGATCAGCCATGCACTCTTAACTGTAAGCATGTCGATGAATGTTTTCTGGAATGTACCGTGTTGAGTGAGTAGAGATTACTTTTGTAATTAGGTCATCATGCAACAGTAACAAACCCATTTCGTGTTGTACCACATCCTATCAAACAGGGGCTCTGTGGATAGGCCCTCAGACCAAGGGACAGTGCTTTGGTTCTCCACAGAGTATGCTAAAGAATATAAGCTAGATGAAGAGTCAGCGAGACATTGACGTCCCAGAAAGCGTCTTCAATCAGATGATTGAAAGTTGAAGGGTGATTTCTATTTGTGTATTTTTTTGTCATGTGAAAAAAGTTACTTAATTTACTTCATAGACTGTGTGTGTACACATTTTCATGTTAGTGTTATTAACTTGTCGCAAAGCTGTAAAGAGTGCCTTCATTCACAATGTAAAATTCTTGCTCTGTCCACATGGTTCAGGTTGAAGATTTGCACAAACTCGTGAAGGACTGTGGCATGGATAGCAAGGGCTCCAAAATGGACCTTCTTCTCCGTCTGAGCGAAGAGATGCAAACGAGGAGCACGTATGACAAGGTCTTAGAAAAAGTCTGGGGAGCATCTGGTAAGTTTAAAATTAATACTTGCATTGTTTCAGTGAGACAGCATAAGAAGTTTGGAAGCTGTTATTCCAATATTCCACTGTCGATCTGTGTGTGCTTCTAAAAAAGAAACAGTCGGTTTCTTTGACATGTCATGTCACTGACATGTCGTCGATTTCCTTTCAAAGGTAGTTGGATGGTCATGATGTGTCCCTGTGGAGTGGTGAATTCTGTGAAATTCAACCTTAGTGACTATGCTGACATGTTGCTGTCGTTCAAACATTTCCCCAACATTGTTATTTATCACTTCACAAGAGGACTGGTATCCCACACCAACCAACGGGAGCACAAAATATGAGAGCAGGTCTGGTTTGCTACAAACCACTGTTTAAGGGTCTTTTTAAAAGTGGTGTAAGTGGCACAGTCTAACATGAGATGGTAATATATTCCAGGACTGTGTACCTTTGATGGACATCACCATTTGACCAAATTTGGCCTTGCAGCATTGTATTTCGCAGTCACCTCTAGTTAGTGCTCTGGTATTTAGGAAAGGTCTTATATGCTTGAAAATTGATATATTTAATTTAATAATTCATGCTGCTTATGCTGCTTAAACTTAAGGCTAGAATCGAAGATAACCCCGAGGTACTTAAAATATTCAACCACCTCAAGTCTCTCACCACCCACCATGACTGATGGTTGCTGTCCCGCAGTTGGCTGTCGGGAGAACAACATACAGACCACCATGCACCATGGCTCCTGAGAGTACTGCAGCAGCTTCTTTGATTGAGCTGGCATGACAGTATAATACAGTATCGTCAGCATATAGTTGCATTTTAATATTTCTACAGAGATCTGGTAAGTCATTGACATACAGGCTGAATAAAACAGGGCCCAATATTGAGCCCTGTGGTACTCCAGCAGAACAAGTGAGATATGAATATAATGAATCACCAATTTAAACTGCCTGTTTTCTGTCTGACAGGTATGATCTCATACAACAGAGGGCGTTGTTTGAGAAGTTAAAATGGGTTAATTTGGCAATAAGCAAGTCATGATTAATGGTGTCAGAAGCACGCTTTAAATCTAGAAATACCACAGCTACAAAGCCGCCTTGATCTAGCAGGCTTTTTAAGTTTTCGAGGAAATAGCAAGTAGCAGTCTCTGTTAAGTGAAGTTTCCTAAATTCAAACTGCATTGGATGAAGAGTGGCATAGTCATTATTTAAGTGTTCTGTCAGTTTTGTGGTAACCCATTTCTCTGCTACTTTGGAAATTATGGGCAAGATACTTATTGGTTATTTGTGATGGTTAGGCTACGTTCATATCTGGCGTTTTGGGCACACCACAATATACAGTGGTAAGAATAGGTTTATGCACCCATGCTAAAGTTGACTAAAAATAGGAATCGATCTTAATGCCTTAATTAAACAAACAAAAGAAAAATCCAATGTTTTAGAATGCCAATTATCTTCTTTGTGAATGAGGCAGGCAGATTTTTATTTTGGAATTCAAATTGCCCCACATCATCACATACCCTTCACCATATAGAGATTGCCATGGTTATTTTCAGTTAGCTTAAAAGCTGTTAGTTAGCCTAATGATTTTCTCAATGCAATGTGATGTGGGACTATTTTAATTCCAAAAGCCTAGGTGACTTTATCAGGATGCATAGTATCCTGGATCCATGAAATGAATGGCCCTTAAAAAATAAAAATCTGCCTGCCTCTATGGGAATTTAACAAAGGGGTTCCAACACTTTCCAACTATTTTGCACATTAAAAACTGTTTGTTTGACTACATGATTACGCTTACTCCGTTCAGTCGTCCAACTCATTTTATTTTGAGTAGGCCTACAGCAATTCAATTTTTCTATGTTTTAAACTGGGTATTTAGTTGAATAATTTGTACTGCCTGTTGTTTCCTTTGACACATTGAATAGGTCTGATAGATTGATACATTGTCTCATAGAGATGGGCTATCAATTAAGGTTCATCTGTTGTTGAATTGGTGTTTTCGAGGTTTACGTTTACATGACACTCAAGAAAGTCGAATTATTGGATTAGTCCAACTATGATTGGATTATTAAGATGCATAAAGTTTGAGTACGTAGGGCATTCCGATTGTGTGTGGCGATGTACACTTCTCGTACTCAACGGCAGCCATCTTAGCTACGTAGCAGAAGAGGGCGGAGCCAGGCTGAGCCAAGGTCGTGCATTTTCCACATAGCCTGCATTAATACTCATTTTGTAGTTTTTATAGTTTTTATAGCTGCAGGCGTAAAGAGTTCACCGTTCAAAGCGGGATGTTTATTGCGGGGGAGGAGCCGCGGCGGGAATCGTGATCGTAATTTCCGGTTAGTGCCCCACGGAGTATTCGATTTGGAACAAAACTGACATCTGAAAATTAGCGGACTTAGTGAGTGCGGATAATGTACTTTGTTTAAGTGTACTCATGGAAGTATGGATATCGGAACAAGGCACTAGATTATTCGATTGTTAGTTGAATTAAGCATGCATGTAACGGATAGGATCGCATGGAATCGGATTTGCGTTCTGCGCATGCTCAAGATTTTTGCTGGGGGCCATGCTCCGGAAGTATAAGGAGACGATAGTCATGTTGTTGTCGCCGTCGGAATACGGGAGACGACAATTTATTTAACAGGTGGCGAAGAAGATGGAGGAAGCCGGTGTCCTGCCAATGTAGTTAACCCCTATAAGAAGTGTATTATCATCAACATGCATTCAGTACACACTATGCTTCTGTTAGGAGTACCGTATGTTTGCGCGCGAGAATGGCAGTGTGAGTGACTTTAGCGAGTGAGTGGACGAGCGAGGAGAGCGAGTGAATGCGCGTGTCAGTTTAGTGAATGAACGAGTCTGGTTGTGCAAACGCGTACTGCTAAGTTAGTGGAACTATGAATAAAGTACCCAGCCCGTCAATAATCGGTGGCCACTTCATTCCGACCTATATCCAGACCAACTGCCGGTCAAAGTGAAGGTTGTTACCCCCGAGAGAACATCGGCCCTGGAGGGAACTAAACCTTAGATTTTCTAAATATCTTGCAAACGAGACAAGGCCCGATTTCCTGGCTCTCTGATCGCATGGTGTGACATGTTCAATCCTGGAGGAATATCTGAGAATCGTGTAGTCTGAACCAGCCATAAAGGGAATGTCAGCAAAACAGTCAAATAAAGTCAAACTTTATTAAGCGTTCTGGCAACTCCTTGTTCAGGTGTAAACACGCAAAAGAAACAGTCTGACACCGCTAATTCAAACGTTAGCATAACTCAAAATTGTTCAGTTACGTTTGGCAAGGTCTTCCTCTTGAAAATAACCATGGGTGGAAGTTTCTGGCCATTAGCCTGGCAGGCGAGAACTACAGTGAAGGATGACTTCTCATTCCCTGTGGTGCGTACAGACACCGTACTGGTCCCCGTTTTCTACACAGTGCAGTTCACGGGAATATCAAAGGTGAGTGGAACCTCGTCCATGTTGGTGATGTGCTCTGGCCGGATTTTCTTTTCAGTGATCTTTTTGCAGTATGCGCGGAAAGTGACCAGCTTCTCTTGGTAATCTTTTGGCAGTTGTTATGAGACAGTAGTTTGTGTGTGGATGGATGGAGAGTTTACGTCTTTTTATAAAACGAAAGCACCAAGAAGGACCGCATTGAAATTCATCGATGTTCATGTCTCGTGCTAGCGCTGTTGCCTTCATTTGAATAGTGACTGTAGAGACGCTTCTACTTGCTGCTCGCCGTTAAAAAACCCACTGTTCGAGTTTGTCCTCTAACTGTGGCCATCTTGCTTTGTTCCCTTGAAAACTCTGTTTAGTCTTCTTTACTTGGCGCAGGGTCATCTTCTTGCTTCCTCCACTTCCGTACCATTGATTCATTAATGTTGAATTCTTTCGCTGCTGCTCAATTTCCATATTCTACTGCGTGACTGACAGCCTTGAGCTTGAACTCTGCGTCGCAGGGACGCGGGAAGTCAGTCCGAGGGGTGGGTGCTGAGAGAGAGTCTATATAATGACGTCATAATAAATGCTGCGCAACATCCATTGTTTACAGAGACAAGATGTCGGGTGACGTCACGTCACATTCAGGGCTCCGCTCTGATGAACACGCTACTGGTGTGTAAAAAGACTAACTCTGCCAACTAGCCACTGTTATTCGTAAGCGTTAACGTTAGCAAGTAAACAATGTGAAAATTAGAGTAAATTTGGCTGACACTGTGCTGAATTTCACACACTAATAACATGCCGACAAGCTGTTGCAGTCCGGGATTATCGTTATAACAAGGATTCTGGTTATTTCTAAAGGTTTACAAAGGAAAGTGACAATAAAAGAAAGCCTTCATTTTCATCCAGAGTTACGAGTTGTCTGATATGAGAAAAGAGACGGTTTCTCCGTCAAGTCAACCGTCCGTCTTTGCTCTTTTTTAGCCAACCAGTTCCTGTGCGGGATTCCAGAATCGAAACGATAACATTCAACGTGTCTATTAATATGGCCAGCAACATTTTATAACAGTTTTAGAATGTTTTGCACTACAACAGATGTTGAACACCAACATGCTCATGTAAAATCAGCATTGTACCATATTCAGCTATGGACAGTTCTGCTACGTCAGCCCACAGACAATGTTATAAATAAAATGAAATGATAATATGATAAATATCATAAAAAGGGTGGATGTCAATAATTTAATGAAAAATCATGTATGATAAAATTATACTATAAAAAAAGTATTGATTTGTTCAGAAAACTTTCACACTTGCAGTTACAGCCAGGGGCCGCCAGGGAGGGGTGCTGCAGCACCCCTGTGCGTTCACACCAAAAGCGAATTGAGCATAAAAATCGCTGCGAATATTTCTGTTCGCTTTGGTCGCTCAAGTCGCTCATGACGTACAATTCAAATTTGCATACGCATTTAAAGGAGCCGTATGCTTTTAGAACAGACAGCCATAACAAAGAGTGAACTACACTTTGGCTATACTGCAGAGACTGTTTTTCTTGTTGGATAACGTGCTTCGACAGTGATTACCCTCCTATATATATATATATATATATATATATATATATATATATATATAAAAAACACTCCTAAAATGTAATTACAACCGAGACCAAAAAAACGTTGCGTGCTTTAGTAAACTAGTTAAAATGTGTTTTACTGACCTGCATCTGCAAATCATGATCTGCACTCATTTGTCGCTCACTCAAACAAATTTACATTGGCGCACATGGCTAATTTGCATACGGGCACAGGACTGGCGAATAATGGAACATATCTATCTATCTAGGCCTGTCTGTCTATCTATCAACGGGTGTCTAATGTGAAGTATTTTGTGTATGTCCAATCAGACTTGTCTCCCTTGTTCTCCCTTGTTCTGTGTGGACTTGTACTGTCCTGTGTGAGCCGAATCACCTAAATGAATTCCAGACGATTTGTGTCGTATTAATAAAGACTTGACTAGGCTATCTATCTATCTAGCTAGATAGATAGCCTAGTCAAGTCAAATTAGACTATTTAATTAAAAATGATTCACCTCAGGCTCCGTGAATAGTGGGGAATAGCGGGAATAGAGGGATAAAAGACAAGAGATATATCCCTTGTCATTTATCCCTTGTCTTGCCGATTAAACAAAACGTGTTTTGTTTACAGCATGACTCCACACGATTGGTTTGTTAGATTGGGGGTACGGAGAGCAAATGAAAATGATTCCCGCTTAATGCGAACGTTCTAGAGCGCAAAGATTTTCTATAAATAAGCCTTATTAATTAATTAACTTACTAATACGAATTATTCATTTGCATTATTATGCATTATTAGGACTAATGCGTGTATTTATTCCTTTTCACACAACGTATTATTCCTTTGCCCAAATGAATGCATTTTCGATAATTGAAAAACGAGTTCCTCCCATTCAGAGCAAGGAAGAATTGTGCTAAGGATCTCGGTTAACAGGCATGTATCGCGCCTATTTTACAATAATCTCAAACCGTTTCATTAACTAACTCAGCAGACCAACCAACCACCGCGTGAACACCTCTGCCAAGCCCAGAGCCTTTTTGTTCGCGATCTCTCGGAAGGATCTGAAATAAAGGCTGGATCGTACAACAACGGGTGCCCAGTACAGCCGCGATTAAACTTTCACTTGACATTTTGTGAAGAAAGTAGGAAGGAACCAAAAAAATTAGGTAGGAACCAAAGTGCCGGTGTTCGGTGTTCCCCGGGATCCACGCAAGCAAAGAATGTCTACTTTCCGATATTTGGGCTGTTTCCCAATGTCAAGGAAGCATGCTCAACGGGCGTCCTTTTAAGGACGCTACGTCATAGAACGCCGACAAGCACTGTTCCAATGTTGAGGACACTCGAAATTGACGCCATTTTTGCGTTCTTCGCTTTTGAGAATTCCGAGATTTTTCAAGGATGCATCGATGCATCCTAGATGAGCCCAAACTACACAATCCTGTGCGTTCACTGCACGGGATCTTGAAAATGGCAGAGCAGTACACGTTGAAATGTAAGTGAAGTTATATTAGTTTTCAGAAATATTTTGTGCCGTATTGCTTTTTTATATAGATTCGTGTTAATGCAAATAATCAAGATTAAAAAACTTGTTCCCACCTTTCAAACGTTTTGCAACTTAATGATAACCGTACGTTGCTGTATGTGAGTGTAAGCCTGATATATAGTTATATATATATATATATATAATATATATATATATATATATAATATATATTATATATTATATATATATAGTATTTATATATATATATTATATAATCTCTACATCATTGCTTCCATGTTGTGTCTCAGAAGTGCCACATGTGGTTTACAAGCGGGAACGCAGTATTAACAAGCGGACAGCGGAAGCGCATCCACCTAGCAAGTCGTCCACCCAAAGTCACGAACAAAGGAAGCATCATCAGCTAGCACTCTCCATAGGAGCGAGCTAAGCAAAAGGACGTGTCCAGCAAG